>LPNX010879456.1:599092-646222 GCA_001517045.1 Pseudotsuga menziesii | reverse complement strand
CAAATTAGCCACCAGCGATCGCCAAACCAAAAGTGGTCATTGATATGCGGATTTTGGTCATTTTTTTGGTCACTAATCTCTCATTTTCCACTAGTGTAAGTTAGGTGGTAATGCTAATTGATAAGCTACTTGTCCAATCCTAGATAGAATTTCAAATGGGCCACAGTAACAAGGTGCCATTTTTTCACAACTCCCCAATCTCAGAGAGCTCTTTCTGGGCCTTACCTTGATGAACACATGCTCACCTACCTAAAACTCCTTTGGAGTTCTTTTTAAGTCTGCTTGACTTTTCTGCCGATCTTGTGCCACTTTTATATTTTCCTGCACTTGTTTCACAATTTCTTCCATTTCTTTCAACAGTTCTGGATCTAATACCAATCTATCTACTAGATTACTCCAAGAGATAGGAGTATTAAATTTCCGTCCATATAAAATTTCAAATGGACTAAATCTGGTCGATGTTTGATAATTATTATTATAAGCAAATTCTACCAGATGTAAATAGTCCTCCCATTTACTAGGCTAGTCTTTCACATACATTCTTAATAGATATTCTAATACTTGGTTTACCCTTTTAGTTTGTCCATCTGTTTGAGGATGGAAAGAAGTACTAAAATTTAATGTGGTGTTTAACCCTTTAAACAAAGACTTCCAAAAGTTTCCTGTAAACTTAGGATCTCTATCTGAGATTATGACTTTTGGTACTCCATGTAATCGGAAAATCTGTTTTAGAAAAATATCAGCTATGTTTGCAGCTTTAAAAGTAGTTTTAACAGGTATAAAGTGAGCTGCTTTGCTTAACTTATCAACTACTACCATGATAGAATCATTCTGATTTTTATTTTTAGGCAGTCCAATAATAAAATCTAGAATAATTATCTCCCATTTCCATCTAGAGATGGGTAATGGCTGTAGCAAACCAGTTGGGTGTTGGTGTTCAGTTTTTACCTGTTGACATTCTAAACATCTTGCAATAGATTCTGCTTCTTCAGTTTTCATATTTGGCCAGAAATATTCTTTTCTTAACATGGTTATAGTTTTTTGATAACCTGGATGACCTGAATATGGTGTTTTATGAATTTCATCCAAAATTAACAGCTTAACTTTAGGTACGTTAGGTACATATATCCTATCTTTATACAGTAAAAAATCATTTTCATTTAAACTGTAACCCTTAATTAAGTTTTATGTTGGATTTTCTTTAGCTTTAGCTTGCAATTTCTGGTAAATTTCATCTTGTTCTATTCCTTCTTTAAGTTGTTCATCTAAATCTGAAACATAGGTACTAATTGCTATTGCAAAATTCACCCTTGCGTTCCTACTTAATGCATCAGCAACTTTATTTTCTTTACCTTTTATATGCTGGATTTTGAAAATCATACTTGCTTACAAAAGCTAACCACCTAGCTTGTCTAGCATTTAAATTTGGTTGATCTAAAAGATACTTCAATCCTTTATTGTCATTCATTACAACAAATTTTCTGCCAATTAGGTGACGTCGCCACATCTTTAAGGTGTGTATGACAGCTGCTAGTTCCAGATCATATGTTGCATAATTCTTTTCATGAACTTTTAACTTTCTAGACTCATAAGCAATAACATGCCCTTCTTGAGTCAGAACACCACCTAAGCCATCATTACAGGCATCAGTGCACACTACAAATTCTTTATTAGGATATTCTATTCTTAAAATAGGTGCGCTGGTTAATAAAGTTTTTAACTTTTTAAAGCTTTCTTCACATTTCTGATACTAGTCGAACTTCTTTCCTTTCTTTTGCAAGGAATTTATTAGATTTTCTATCCTCGAAAAACCTTCAATGAACCTCCGGTAGTAACCGACAATGCCCATGAAAGATCGAACATCTGTCACATCCTTAGGAACCGGCCAATCTTCGATTGCCCTTATCTTTTTAGGATCTACGGAAATTCCTTCCTTGGTCACCACATGACCTAAATATTGAATCTTATCCTTGAAGAAATCACATTTATTAAACTTTGCGAAGAGTTGATGTTCTTGCAACTCTTGCAAAACAATTTTTAGATGTTCTTTATGTTCTTCTTCAGTTTTTGAATAGATTAGAATGTCGTCGATAAACACGACCACAAAATTATTTAAATACTTATGCATCATGTTGTTCATTAAACACATGAAGACAATTGGGGCATTGGTAAGCCCAAATGGCATTACGACAAATTCGTAATGACCATATCTTGTTCTAAAAGCTATATTAAAGATGTAATCACATTTACTAAACTTTGCGAAGAGTTGATGTTCTTGCAACTCTTGCAAAACAATTTTTAGATGTTCTTTATGTTCTTCTTCAGTTTTTGAATAGATTAGAATGTCGTCGATAAACACGACCACAAAATTATTTAAATACTTATGCATCATGTTGTTCATTAAACACATGAAGACAGCTGGGGCATTGGTAAGCCCAAATGGCATTACGACAAATTCGTAATGACCATATCTTGTTCTAAAAGCTGTCTTAAATATGTCTTCATCTTTAATCCTCACTTGATGATATCCAGACCTTAAATCTATTTTCGAAAACACCGTGGCTCCACGTAGTTGATCAAATAGATCATCTATGCAGGGAAATGGATATCTATTTTTGATGGTCATCTTGTTTAACTGATGGTAATCTATGCAAAGTCGCATAGTTCCGTCCTTCTTCTTGATGAAGATGACAGGTGCCCCTCAGGGAGACACACTTGGTTGAATATACTTTTTATCAATTAATTCTTTTAATTGAGATTTTAATTCATTAATTTCAAGTATGTTCATTCGATAAGGGGCCTTTGAGCTAGGTACTGCACCCGGTACCAGCTCAATGGTGAAATCCAATTCCCTTTTCAGAGGTAATCCCATAATTTCTTCTGGGAATACATAAATATATTCTTTTAAGACTGGTATGTCTTCCACTTTTAACTTATCTGTTTTAATTTTACTTTCCTCATCAGTAATTGTTACTGCGTAAGCTTTACATCCCTTTCTAACAGCTCTTTGAAGTTGTAAAGCAGAAACCTGCCTTACAGTAGTTTTTCTAGGAATTCCTTTAACACTTACTAGTTTTTCATCACTATTTAAGCATGTGAAAGTTTTATCATAACAGTTTAGAATTACTCTATGTTGTTCTAACTAGTCCATACCAATCAGCAAATCATAAGAACCAAGTGGAAAAACATTAAGTTTAACAACAGTTTCAAATTTATCCATAACTAATGGACATTCTTTCACAAAACAAGTTACTTTTCTTTTAGCACCAGTGGCTAACTGAACTAACCATGAATTCTCAAACTTATCAACAGATAACTTACATTTTTATACTATCTGAGGTGCGATATAACTGAGACTAGCTCCTGGATCAATCAAAATAGTTACAGGGGTCTGATTTATCATACCTTCTACTTCCACCATGGAAGTTTGATATTTATCTTGTCGGTTCTCCAAGGCTGCGTTGATTCTAGGCATGCTCCTTGCTAGTTCTCCAACGGTCATCTCCTCCTGTATGGTACGAATATTACTAACAATATTCTTCCTATTTGGACAGACTGAAGCATAGTGTGGGCCATTACACTCCCAGCACTTGATAGGCTCCTTGTGCTCAAAGTTCTTGGTAAAATTTCCATGATTATTTGCAAATTCCTTACCTTTAGAATTATTTTGATTGTTGGGTGTATTGTTCCTATTTCCTTGGAAATTCTTGTTATTAGAATAGATTTTGGCCTTATTGTTTTTGAAATTTCTGTTAGGCACAAAATCCTTCTTCTTTTGTTCAAACTGATTATTATTTTTCTTAGCTTTCCAATTGGCTAAGCTTTCTTTCTTTCGATTCTGCTCAAAATAGAAGTTAGCCTTTCTCATAGCTTCCTCCAAGGTCCTTGGGTTATCATATTCAATTCTATCTTTAATATGATAAGGTATAAAACTAAGGAATCGTTGTACCTTTGGTTTCTCATATACAAGGTATGGTACATACCTAAGTAGACTTAAGAACTTTCTATTTAGGTCCTTCATTGTCATTGAACCTAACTTCAGCTCATAAAACTCTTTTGCTCTCTCCTCATAATACTGCTTAGACAAAAATTTGTTTTTGAAATGCCTCTTAAAGGTACTCCAGTTAACATCTTTCTCTTTTATGCCCTTAACTCTTTTCAAGTCTTTCCGCCAAATGTCAGCTTTTCCTGAGAGGTTATATATAGCCATTCTAGCCTTTAACTGGTTTGAATAGTTATATATTTGGAAGTAATTCTTCATCCCAGATAACCAGGATTCAACTTCCTCTCCCTTCTTAGTCTCTCCATTAAAGGTTGGTGGTTTTATCTTTTTGAATTTCAAAAAAATTTCCTCAGAAGGTTTGTATTTCCTCTTTTTAGTGTACAGATTATCATCACTACTATCACTAGTAGTATAGTAGTTTCATTGTTCACCAAACACTTCAGAAGACGAACTACTTTCAGTTTTTGTATCTTTCATCTTTTTAGATTTACGTTGATGATTGGCTTCTTCTGATTATGATCTTCTACCCCTACCCTCAGTTTGAAACTTTTCAGTTAGGATCTGATTCAGCTCTTCTTGAGCCCTCAAAATCCTTTCATTTTCTCACTTTACAGACTCCATTTCAGTTTTTAAGTCTTTTATAGTTTGTAACAACTCTTAGGAATTGGTAGTTAAATCCTCTAGTATAGGATCTCTTGCTCAATTTCCTATTTTAGTAGCTGGAGACGACTCCTCTGCATACTCTTCCAGCCTTTCCATACTTACTTGTTAAACTTCAGAAAACAATTCTCTGTTGAATAACATTTAAAATAAAGTACGTCAGCACAATAATTTAATTTATTGTTTCATGAAAGCTAGTTGGGCTTCATCAAGGCCTAGTGTTTGAACCTTGTGCTTTGATACCACATGTCAAAACCCCAAATTTTCACAAAATTTAAAATTTTGAGATAACAACAAATGCTAAAAATTGCGGTCTACTAACAGCTAAAGGTTAGCAATAAAAGAAACAATCAAGTGATTAGTTTTACCAAATTCCAATTATTTTAACTCAGTAGTTCATTTTTGTAACAAGAATAAATTTTACTTGTGTATTGTTTTATTTCAGTTTAATAATGAGTCTCTTCATGTCAAGTAGGTGGAATCTAACTTTTGAATCTGGGGCTTACTTAGCAATTGTGCTAACGCAGAAGATTACTGGTTCTTACAGGTTTATAGGTATGATTGAACGAGTATGTTTTAAAAATTCTTAAAGTATCCAACAATGTTTTATTCGCAAAATATAAAGCTTAGTAATTAAGGTGCTAAATTCTAAACAACTCCCGTGAGGTAAAACTATTTGGCTTCCTTCAGTTTTTCTTGTAATAAAGTTCAGAAGTACGTAGCGACAGTAAGATAAGCTGTGACTCTAAAATTATATTCTTATTTACAAAGTACTTCTACTTTAGTGTGTATAACTTGCAATGTTATAATGGTTGTTTTTCAGTATGTAAACAATAATATATTATCTTATCTGTGTAACAACTGTTCCACATTTATTTTCTGCAAGATAACTTACAGCCTGTTAACCTTTTGACAGTATAAGTTCGATTATGCAAACTAAAATCATAAATCCTTCTCACATGAAATCATTGTTTGCCTATTTATTAACTTCATGTTGAACCATGTGGTTCTAATAGTTCTGGACTCAAGTAGGATCATTCCTATTCAATTTCTTAAATTTCTATGATACTTCTCTTGTCTTAAAATTTCTGTTTACAAACAGTCTTTCTGAGATTGATATTTTTGAAACCGGTCGACTTTCTAGTTATTTTGTATAATTCTATAACCATGTTACTATCCAATAGACATGGTGAATCATTAGTAGATATCAAGTTGAGTTATTTTACCTCACGGGAACTGTTTAGAATTTAGCAGCTTAATTACTAAGCTTTATATTTTGCAAATAAAACACCGCTGGATACTTTAATAATTTTTAAAACATACTTGTTCGATCATACTAGTAAACCTGTAAGAACCAGTAATCTTCTGCGTTAGCACAATTGATAAGTAATCCCCAGATTCAAAAGTTAGATTCCACCTACTTGACATGAAGAGACTCATCAATAAACTGAAATAAAACAATACGCAAGTAAACTTTATTCTTGTTACAAAAATGAACTGTTGAGTTAACATAATTGGGATTTGGTAAAACTAATCACTTGATTGTTTCTTTTATTGCTAACCTTTAGCTATTAGTAAACTGCAGGTTTTAGCATCTGTTGTTATCTCAAAATTTTAAATTTTTGTGAAAATTTGGGGTTTTGACACCAAGAGTGTCTATTTGTTGGGTACTCTGAAGATTCAAAAGGGTACAAGTTGATCAATTTGAGAACAAACAAAGCGTTCATTGAAAGGAGTGTTCAGTTCAAAGAAGAGCCTTTAGCAGCAGTTGAAGTTGGAGAGTCTTCTTCACCACCAGAACCATTGAATGTAAGTTAAGAGATAAATGAGTTTGCTGATTCTGATATGTCTGATAATGATGATTTAATTTCAGATCCTAACAGTCCTACAAGACCAAAATGGGCAGCAAAGACCATTCATGCAGCTGGGGAACTAGCTGGAAATCCTAGTGATTCTAGGAGGACTAGATCTCAGTTTGAGAGTGCCCTGTGTATGAAAGACCCTTTGTTTGTAGATAAATGCTATCTGATGGTTGAATCAGACCCAAAAACATATTAATATGCATCACATGATACAATATGGCAAACAGCCATGAAAGAAGAATTTAGCTCACTCCAGAAGAACAACACTTGGGAGCTGGTTGATCTTCCCCTAGGGAAGAAGCTAGTTCAATGTAAGTGGTGTCTCAAAACTAAGTTTGCTGCTGATGGTTCAACTTTAAAATATAAGGAAAGATTGGTAGCCAAGGGCTACTCACAGGTACATGGTATAGACTACAATGAGACCTTTGCACCAGTGGCAAAGATGGACTCCATCAGTCTAGCCTTAGCCATTGCAGCTTCGAAGCAACGGGAGGTACATGACATGGATGTGAAGTGTGCTTTCCTGAATGGATATATTACTGAAGAGATTTATATGCATTAGCCTCAAGTCTTTGTTACTAATCCATTTCTTATGTGTAGGATAAAGAAATCATTGTATGGGCTTAAGCAAGCCCCTAGGGCTTGGTATGCCAAGATTGGTGGATTTCTGCTATCATTGAGTTTTGTTCGATGCAATCCTGATCCTAATGTTTATTTGAAGATGATTCGTGGTTCTTTGATGATTATTTTCTTATATGTTGATGACCTTCTCATTACAGGAAGCTCAAAGGATGAAATTTCCTCCTTGAAGGATGCAATGAGCCATGCATTTTCTATGACTGATTTGGGGTTATTGAGCCAATTCTTGGGTCTTGATATTGCTCAAACCAAACATGGAATAAAAGTACATCAGTCCAAGTATGATTTGGATTTGCTGAACAAGTTCAATAGGAAATATTGCAAGCCAAGCAAGACTCCCGTCCTTTCAGGAGTTAAGCTTGAAGAAGCAGGTTCTTCTCCTATGGTAAATAGTACATTGTATAGGCAACTAATTGGGTGTTTGTTGTACCTTACACATACTCGACCTGATATTTCTTATGCATTAAGTGTGGCTTCAAGATACATGGATCAGCCTCATGAGATCCATTGGAGACCAGCCAAAAGGATCCTTAACTTTGTTCAGGGAACAAGGACTCATGGGATCCTCTACAAAGCTGAATCTGATCTTGATTTGATTGGGTTTACTGATAGTGATTAGGCAGGTGACAACACAGATCAAAAGTAAACATCAAGATATGTGTTCATGCTTGTTGAAGGACCAATCAACTGGTCAAGCAAGAAACAGAGTGCCATTGCACTCTCATCTATAGAAGCAGAGTACAGAGGAGTTGTAAATGCAACAACTCAATGTTTATGGTTGCAGGGGTTACTTGGTGAGTGTGGCTTCGAACCAGAATACTCAACTACTATATATTGTGATAATCAAAGTACCATTCAAATATGCAATGATCTAGTTCAGAGACAGAGATCCAAACACATTGAGATCCATATGCACTACATCAGAGAGCTTATGCATGATGGCACCATTCACCTACTCTTCTATGCATCTTCAGAACAAGTAGCAGACATCTTCACCAAAGTTTTTTGTGAGAAGACTTTCAGCAATCTGAAATCACTGCTTGAGATTGCTGATCATGCTATGAAGCATGATTGATGACAAGATTTTCAAATTTTGTTTTACTGTCCATGTTTAAGGGAGGATTTTTCCCACTGGGTTTTTGCCTCTTTCCTTGTTTAAATGGACATGTAGTATGTAAAGGGTGACTAAGCCTTGTTGCTAGGCCCTATAATTTTCTGATATTTTACTCATAATTCAGGCTTAAGGGGGGGTTTTAGAATAATCAACCCATTCTTAGCTACCTTAGACATTAATTAATCCATTTTTGTCTTATTTGCCTAGTTTCCATATTCCACTCTATGAAAGTTGTCCTCCACATGTCCTAGATGGTAAAAATTGCTAAAAATGAGTCATGGAGTGCTTGGGAAACATCTTGAAATAAATTCTTCTTTATTGCTGAACCTCCCTAGTGCATATCTTCTTTTTCTTCTTTATTGCTGCTTTTACTGAGTTTTAAGGCAATTAGGAAAGTATGACTAGGTGAAGTTAACTTGTTTTTTGTCCTCATCATCCTCCACTCTTTTCTCCTAATAAAAGAATGTATGAGTTATCCTTCCATCACCTATTAGCTTTCCTAATTGATTTTTCCAATTAGTGAACTCCTAGACAGATTTGGAAACCGCTTTATGCACCTATGGGGGATTTGCTTAGATTAAGTAAGCCTGTTTTTGACTAATTCGAATGGAATCCCAATGCATTCGAATCTCTCATGTAATTATTTATTGTGGTAGCCTATGACTTCACAAGGTTTTCTATTGTACACTTATTCAATATAGATTAGTGTTCTGCTCCATATTCAGTCTCATTTGTGTGTAATTTGCATGTGTAATTGGTAATTTTGTGAGTGTAATTGTTCTAACACCTGGGTTCAATTTCCACATCCTGATAGTTGGAATTTGGGAGTCATCTCTGATGTGGATGCTTAGTCCTCCTGATAGTGTGAGGATGGATAATAATTGCTTGGAGGAAACCATGTGACTGGATGCTCCAGAATCAATCAAATAAGTTGTCGACTGAGTAAGGCCATCCTTCAAGGCATGGAACCTCTCATGATCTTATGTCTATGCTCTAGCATCGGAATTCTTTTCTCCATTTGGAAGAGCAATGTTGTTCTGGTCAAGGACGAGGATATCTGGTTGATCTTCTTCTTCACACAATGGTTTTCAGGATGAAAACCCCTCATACAATAGGGACATCTTGTCGTTTCAAACTTGTTCTTTCTCTTGGAGCCGAAAGCTCCTTCAAAATATCTCTTATTCTCTTTTAGTTTAGAATCAGAAGCTTTAGGCTCATTCCTCCCTGTGCCTCCCTTTAGCTTGTGCATTAGTAGAGTCTATCACCAAAATATCTTGGTTCTTGGAAGTTTGGAGGACTCCCATATGTACCAAATTTTCTTGCTTCTGTATTAAGGAGTCGACAAAGCTATCAAGTGCGGTAATCTTCCAATTGGTATAGGAATCTCTTTCGGAATGGAAGGTAGAGACAAATACATAATACTCAGAACCTATTTTACTGAGTATAGAGAGCACATGTTGCTCATCCTTTCTCTATATTCCACACTGCTTACATTGTAGTGCAAGAGACTTGAATCTTATAAATAATTGTTGTATGGTCTTGAAACTATGTTTCTATAAGGCTATCAGCTTGTTCTCCAAGATGTGTCCCCGAAGCTCATCTTTCTTTCCAAACAAGAATTCAATCTTCTTCCAAGCTTCTTTGGGAGTCCTCAATCCTTCAAGATGGAAGAGGAGGTCTTTGGAGATGTGAGCACATAGAAATCCAAAAGCTTCATCTAAGTGGTTCAGAAAATTGTTTTTCTCATCCAGGTGATGGGGTTCCGTATCTCTTCCCATTTTCATCGTGAACATGCCCATATTGCACAAGGAGACCTACATATCTGTCGTCCAATCAACATAGTTGAAGGGTGTTAGGATCCAGGGTGTTAAATATTAAGAATCCATCAATTCTCCTTCTGATCAGATAATATCTTCAATCATTCTACGTAGCACCTATAAGAATTCACTGCAAAAACAAAACCAATTCACACTATGTCAAAATCAAGCCTTCCCTCTCAACATGTACACTTTCTTAGGGTCCGTCATGCTCATAGAGAATTCTCTGGACGAATCCAGAGTTATCAATGCAAATATTGCATGAATTATTTGGAAACCCAGTTGCTTCTAGTGTACAATGGAGAGCAGACGGAATTGAAGCTTTCTAGAGGAGGCTTTGATACCATAGTATAATTAATGTGCCATTGATATTTAGGAACTGAGTTCCATTAGATTTAATTATTATGCAGTGTAAAAGGAATGAGTAATACCCACTGGAAAAAAAAATATCAGAAGAAACAGACAAGTATTGCTCAATATAATTACAGTATAAACTTTATTAATCCCAATAGTGTACAACGATGTTACATAAAGGAGAATTAGAATCATGTGGATAGGATTCGAATCCACCGACTCAATATGACTACATGGCTAACTAGAAGTGTCTAAATCACTATCAGATTTCTCTAGGCTAACTCCAGATGTTTAATTCAGTCTCTCCATCAATTATAATCAGTAAAACTAGTCTAACCGATGTGGTAGCTGAGAAGTAGGTGAGAATAGGTTCCTTCCCACATGCAGCCATGCAAGACTAGTGTTAACTAAACTGGAGGACATCTAACTGGAAGTAACTGGAGCATAAATTAGCTTGATTAGTCACCAACTACCAACAACTGAAGGAGGTTGGTTCCAACACTCCCAGTGAATTCTAAATTGTAGGGAATAGTATAGGAGGTGCATAAACTGATGCCTGAAGGTGAAATCATATGAATATTACCTCTATCTGTATTCTCCACACTCTAGTGGCTGGTACGTGTGGCCCCATTGGCCCAAGTGGACCCCATGGTACTAGTGGACCCAATAATAACTAAATGTCTCCTAATTTAGGAAAATATAATCTCATAGACCAGTTTGGACAAAGGAGGGTTATAACCCTAACATCCTAGTGTAACATCATGTAATGTGTATTTAGAGTCTCTATAGGATAAGTCGGCCTTGTTAGTGGAACAAGTCGACCCCAGTCATGCATTTGGTCAATCACATGAAAGGTATAAATAAGGAGCCACTCTCGCTCATTTATACACACCTCACACTCTCAAGTTTGCATGAGAGAGAGAGAGAGAACGCCCATAGCCTGATCTATTCAACATGTTTTCCATAACCTCATCCACACAAGGACACCAAACACGGGTGAAAGTCAAGTTACCCAAATAGGACAGGGATGAACAATAGTGCGTAGCATGGATTAACAAAGTCAAGGAATACCTAGACATCCACAACATCCATTACGACAACAAGAAAATTAAATATGCCTTCATGCAACTAGAAGGAATCTCTTACAACTAGTACTTATGGTGGAAGAATACTACAATAATATGTTCTTACAACTGGGTTAGCTTTAGGAATGACCTCCTCAAAAGACTCCAGGGCGTCGAAGAAAAACAGTTCTTTTCCAAAATCACAAGTTTACAACAACAAAATAGTGTCGATGAGTACACCTGTGGTCGGGAAGTGCTGTCAACTCAAGTTCTAGAGTTAACCGATGACCAATGACTAAAGACCTACATACATGGTCTAAAAAAACACATATGTGATGAACCAGATGTTGATGTAATTATAACTTCAGAATGTATTCACTTGTATTTCTTATGTATTGTAACCCAATGTTTATTCCGGGATGTATTTGTAATGTAATTGTTCATGTCATGCCTCGAGGTTCCTATCGGGAGTTTCTATAATGTAAACAATTCATGTCAAGTCAAGGTGGGTAACCCTCCTATTGTCTAAGGGTTAAAGTCCCCACAGTTCTGGGGCACTAGGGTTATTAGACTCACCTAGTGAAGTCGGCCCTATTTGGGTTTAGTCAAGTCGGGAATTAGTATAAATAGAGATCTAGCCTCTCTATTTATCACACACTCACTCACACTCAGTTGTAGAGCATAGATGAGGAAGAGAAAGACACTAGGAAAGGAAGAAAGAGGTTATTGCTGTCAGGAGATCATCTTATTGTTTTTGGGTTTTAATTTTGGTGCTGATTCTATCTCTAAGGAAGTTGCATGGTTTTCTCCATTTATGGTTTCCCCAAGGAAAAACACTATGTTCATTGTCTCTTGTGTTTGATTGTTGTGCTTTTTGTTCTCTCAGTTAAAGATCCTAATGATATGCTAGCATAATGTTAAAAATCTAACATGGTATCAGAGCTAACCCGAGAAGAAGACATTGTGCAGCTACGGGAACTAGGGATTCCTATTTTGTGGATCTCTCTCCATATATTTTTAGCAAAAGTAGGGTGGAATAACTCTCCTCCCTAGGGTGCATCTTTCTGTCGAAGCAGAATCCAATTCTGAGGTTTTTTAGTTTTGGACCCGACACTATTGCCAGAAATTAGGGCTTTTCAAAGAAGTGGAATTTTTCAGTGAGCCCATGCCTGGATTGATCTCCTCCCAAAAATAAAAGTTAGGGATCAAAATAAAGGAATTTGGCTAGACAAAACTCTGGAAAAGCAAAACCCTAATCTGCTCATGAACCAGCACTGCAGGATTTCAGCTCCAAATCCAGATCCGACATCTTGACCTGGTAAGATCTAAATATTTTGTATTTCCATTTGAGGTTCTCAATTAATATGTCTCATCATACCAAGCTTGATGAAAAGCTTGAGGGAGCTGAGAACTTCCAAGCCTGGAAGTATAGGATTTCCCTGGTCCTGGAAGAAAATGAGTTGGACTCCTATATCAGTGAGGAGGTTACAGTTCCAAAGGGAGATGATGCCAAGGCCTTACATAAGAAGAAGTTGGTTATGGAAAAGAGTATCATTGCTGATTCTATCAAGGATCACCTCATACCACAGGTGTCCTCCCTCAAGACACCTAAAGCTATGTTTGATGCCCTAACCAAATTGTTTGAAGGGAAGAACATCAATCGAAAGATGACTCTAAGGAACTAGTTGAAGAATGTAAAGATCCAAAATGAGGAGACCATCCAGTCATACTTCACAAGGGTCTCCCAAATCAAAGAACAGCTGGAAGTAGTATATGAAGAAGTGGAGAATGCAGAAATTGTGATGACAACCTTGAATGGCCTCCCTAGGTCATGGGATTCTTTCATCCAAGGAATCTATGCTAGGAAGAAGTTAGTCAAGTTCAGTAGACTGTGGAAGAATGTTCACAAGAAGAAGCTCGAAAAGCAGCATGAGAAGAAAATATGGGAAGTGAAGATCAATCTCTCACAGTACACTCCAAGAAAGGAACAAGGGAAAAGCATCATCACCAAGGTAAGAATTCTCATAAGAAAGGTTCATATAAACTTAGATGTTATACATGCGATGAAATAGGACACTATGCAAGAAAATTCCCCATGAATAAGAATGGATCCAAGAAGAAGAGGAACTCCAAAAGAAGACATCATGCTCACACTGCTGAGGATGATGATCCTCCCAGAAAGAGAGTAAAACAAAAAAGTGAAGACTCTTCAAGTGAAGATGGATATGTTCTGATCTTCGCTCTCATGGGAACTGTCACTCATGGAAGCAAATATTGGCTTATTGATAGTGGGGCTTCCAAACACATGACAAGTTTCAAGGAATCCTTTGAGAAACTATCCAAACATAATTCACCCCATAAGGTGAAACTTGGGGATGACTACCAATATCCCATAAAAGGTAGTGGTGAATCCTCCTACAAGCTAGACTCTGGAAAGTCTATGAAAATGAAGGATGTCTTGTTTGTACCAGGACTAAAGAAGAATATTCTCTCCATATCGGCACTGGATGCAAAAGGCATGAGGGTTGCATTTGTAGATGGCCAAGTCCTCATGTGGCCAAGAGGAAAGACTATTGACGATGCAATAGTGATTGGAGAACAAGAAGGAGGATTATACAAATTGAAGGGCCATCCAGAACAAGCATTGGTCCATGACACATTAAAGCCAAATGAACTTTGGCATAGAAGGCTTGCAAATGTGTACTACAGAGCACTAAAGAAGAATATTCTCTCCATATCGGCACTGGATGCAAAAAGCATGAGGGTTGCATTTGTAGATGGCCAAGTCCTCATGTGGCCAAGAGGAAAGACTATTGACGATGCAATAGTGATTGGAGAACAAGAAGGAGGATTATACAAATTGAAGGGCCATTCAGAACAAGCATTGGTCCATGACACATTAAAGCCAAATGAACTTTGGCATAGAAGGCTTGCACATGTGTACTACAGAGCACTACCACTTGCAAGCAAAGTTGTTGAAGGTCTTCCAAAAATTCAAGCAAAACATGAAGGGGTCTACAAAGGATGTGCAAAAGGAAAGAATACAAAGAAGACATTTCCAAGTAGTGAAAGCAAAGCAAAAGGAATCTTGGAAATCATCCACTCCGATGTATGCGGACCAATTTCATCAAGTTCTTTAAGCGGGTATGTATACTATGTTTCTTTCATTGATGAATTTTCTTGGAAGACATGGATTTAGTTCATGAAGAACAAAGATGAAGTTTTCAGCAAGTTCAAAGAATTCAAAGTCTTGATCGAGAACCACACAGAAAAGAAGATCAAGACATTTTGATCAAATAATGGCAGAGAATTCACATCAAATGATTTCAAAGACTTATGCAAAGAATCAGGGATTAAGAGGGAGTTATCCACTCCATATAATCCACAACAGAATGGGGTTGCAGAAAGGAAGAATAGAACTATCATGGAAGCTGCAAGAGCAATGATTCATGATCAAGATCTTCCCATGCATCTATGGGTAGAGGCTTCCAGAACAGTGGTGTATGGACGGAACCGTACTCCACACAGAGTACTCGAGAACAAGACTCCTGAAGAAGTCTTCTCTGGTAAGAAACCAAAAGTCAGCCATCTTAGAATATTCAGCTATCCAGTGTAAATACACATTCTGAAAGAAAAGAGGACAAAGTTAGATCCTTCAGGAAAGAAGGGTATATTTGTTGGATACTCTGAAATCTCAAAGGATTATATAATATACTTCCCAGGATTCAAGAATATCAACATCAGCAGGGATGTAACATTTGATGAAGACACAACTTACAACAAATCTAGAAAGAGACCTGTTGAAGAACCTAACGAAGAAGAAGCACCCAGAATTCATGATACAACCATGAATGAAGAAACTCAAGAAAACAATCAAGAATTTGAAGAACCACAAAGACCTATATATCCACCTCAAGAGAAGAATCCTCACAAGAGGAAACCTGCTTGGGTATGAGAATCTATCCAAGGTGCGGAAAGATATGGGATTCCAGAAGAGAATCATAGAGAAAGAAAGAGAACCAGATCCTGCTCCAGATATGTAGCTTTACTATGTGACTTTATCAATGAAGAACCTTCCAATTATGAAGAAGCAATAGAAGGAAAGAGTGGAAGGATGCTATGATCGAAGAGTGTCAATCGATCATGAAGAATGATGCTTGGGATGTTGTCCCAAGACTAGAAGGGAAGTCGGTTGTAACTTCCAAATGGATCTACAAGATCAAGCATGCTGCAAATGGTAGCATAGAGAAATATAAGGCAAGATTCATGGCTCGTGGCTTCCCATGGAAAGAAGGAATAGATTATGAAGAAACCTTTGCACCTGTAGCTAGATACACTTCCATCAGATTAGTACTTGCTCTGGCTACAGTGATGAAATGGAAGATACACCAAATGGATGTCAAGACTACTTTCTTGAATGGTGTAGTGGAAGAGGAAGTGTACGTAGAGAATCCACTTGGTTTTGAGACACATGACAAGGAGTCTCATTTGTGTATATTGAAGAAATCTATGTACTATTTGAAACAGGCATTGAGGACATGGTACGACAGAATTGACAACTTTCTATCTAGTTTGGGCTTTACCAAGAGTAAAGCAGATTCCAACCTTTACTACAAGGTTGAAGATGGCAATCCAATGATGCTCCTACTATATGTAGATGATCTATTTGTAACAGGTATGGATGGGTTGATTACTGATACGAAGAGAAAGCTTGCTACCGAGTTCGAAATGGAGGACTTGGGTATGATGCACTATTTTCTAGGCATGGAGGTGTGGCAGAATGCAGATGGAATCTCCCTCGGACAAGGGAAGTATGCAGTAGAGATCCTGAAGAGGTTTGGGATGATGGACTACAAGGCCATGACCACACCTATAATGTCATCAAACCTGAAGCTATTGAGTGATACTTCATCATAAGCGGTTGATGCTATGATTTATCATTAGATGATTGGGTCCTTGATGTACGTGACGAACATGAGACCATATATTTGCTTTGCTATGAACACCTTGAGCTAGTTCTTGACAGATGCGAGACATGTTCACTTGATTTCTGCAAAGCATATTCTAAGGTACATGAGGGGTACAATTGATTATAGGCTCAAGTACGAGGTGAATTAGAAGATTAACCTGGAGGGTTATGTTGATTCAGATTGGGCAGGCAGTGCCATCGATAGGAAGAGCACTTCAGGGTGTTGCTTCAGTATGGAATCAGGTGTAATCTCTTGGTTTAGCAGGAAGCAATCTTGTGTGGCACTGAGTACAGCTGAAGCAGAGTATGTCATAGCTTGTTCAATGAGTTGTGAGGCAGTATGGCTAAGGAAGATATTGTCTGATTTATTTGATCTCTAGATGGATGCCACTTGTATACATTGTGACAACTAGAGTTGTGTGAAGTTGTCAGAGAATCCAGCGTTCCATGACAAGTCAAAGCATATTGAGATCAAGTATCACTATGTCAGGGATATGGTGTAGAGGGGAGCAGTGAAGATCCAATATGTTGTGAAAAAGGAATAGATAGCTGATGTGTTGACAAAGCCATTGGCTAAGGTGAAGTTTGATTACTTCAGGGAGAAGCTTGGTGTTCTCCAGATCGAGGTTTCCTCCAAAGGGAAATGATGAGACCCAGAGCCATTCTGACATGGTGAGAGGATTGGTTCCTTCCATGGTCAGATGTAAGGGCTGAGCCATTCTGTCATGGTGAGGATTGGTTCCTTCCATGTCAGATATGAGTGCTGAGCCATTCTGATGTGAATGTAGGATTGGTTCCTAAATGATCAGAAGTAAGCACTGAATTCCATTCTTGGAATGGAGGCACCTGGTCAGTTACCAGGTAGCTCAGTCTAGGACTGGGGGCCATTCTGATATGACTATAGGATTGGTTCCTACTTGATTAGATGTGAGTGCAAGCCCTTTCAAACATGCATGTTGGATTGGATCCTCACATGTGTTGGATGTAAGTGCAGAGCCTTTTTGAACATGCATGTTGGATTGGTTCCTTGCATGTGTCGGATGTAAGTGTATAGCCTTTTCGAACATGCATGTTGGATTGGTTCCTTGCATGTGTTGGATGTAAGTGTAAATCCTTTTTGAACGTGTATGTTGGATTGGTTCCTTGCATGTGTCAAATATAAGTGTTGATCCTTTTTGAACATGTATGTTGGATTGGTTCCTCACATGTGTCAAATGTGAGTGCTGGGCCTTTTTGACAGGGTTGTGGGATTGGTTCCCACATGGTCAGATGTGAGTGTTGGGCTTGCCTTTCTGATATGATTATAGGATTGGTTCCTACATGATCAGATATAAGTGCTCGGTGGGCCATTCTGACTTAGGGTCAGATATAAGCGTTGAAGAATACCTACATGGAGGCTAGGCCTACAACTAGCATGAAAAAGTGCTGGCTCTGTAGAACTTCCTATAATGAGAAGAATCATGAGATAGCACCCATGAAGATCTAGTGATGATGATCCAGCAGAGATGATCTAGACTGAGGGATGATCTAGATCCAGAGATGATCCAGATCCAAGTGAAGATGACTTGAAGATGAAGGTGACTTGAAGATAGATATGACTTGAAGGTGAAGATGATGAAGACTCGATGATGATCTAGATGATACAGAGAAGAAGACTTGTGCTGATAAATTGTGTCGAGAGAATACCTTCCTAGTTAAGAGGGAGTGTTGATGTAATTGTAACTTTGGAATGTATTCACTTGTATTTCTTATGTATTGTAACCCGATGTTTATTCCGGGATGTATTTGTAATGTACTTGAGTCATGTCATGTCCCGAGGTTCCTATCGGGAGTTTCTATAATGTAAACAAGTCATGTCAAGTCAAGGTGGGTAACCCTCCTATTGTCTAAGGGTTAAAGTCGCCACAGTTTTGGGGCACTAGGGTTATTAGACTCACCTAGTGAAGTTGGCCCTAGTTGGGTTTAGTCAAGTTAGGAATTAGTATGAATAGAGAGCTAGCCTCTCTATTTATCACACACTCACTCACACTCAGTTGTAGCGCATATCTGAGGAAGAGAAAGACACTGGGGCAAGGAAGAAAGAGGTTACTGCTGTCGGGAGATCATCTTACTGTTTTTGGGTTTCACTTTTGGTGATGATTCTATCTTTGAGTAAGTTGCGGGGTTTTCTCCATTTATGGTTTCCCCAAGGAAAAACACTGTGTTCATTGTCTCTTGTATTTGATTGATGTGCTTGTTGTTCTCTCAGTTAAAGATCCTAATCATATGCTAGGTTAATGTTAAAAATATAACACCAGAGTTATGTAACATCTCTACCATGGAGGAAGCACAATGTAAAGCTAGGATTATTGAAGGAAAATTCAATAAATCTGTTCATACAAATTTCAACAAAGATGACTCCAGAAAAAGGCACCTCCAATCAGCATACATAGGAAATCCAAGATATACACCGCCACAACTTAGGGAAGGAATGAAGTCTAGTTTAGAGGATGAGAGAATAAAGGAAGGGAAATGTAAGTTATGTGGAGACAAATGGGATCCTAAGCACACATTCTTACAAAAGAAGTTGTATTCATGTGAAGCAGAACAAGCAGAGTTTGAATTTGAGGAATGAATTGAAAATGATGCGAGTAGTCAACAAGAATACCAAATAGAAATCGAGGACGACGCCCAAAAAATGTCATTAGCCACTATTACCGAAATCTCCCAACTGCAAACATTGAATATTGAAGTACATATCAAAAAGAATAACGTCACAGTTCTCATTAACATTGGAAGCACCCATAACTTCATTAATGTCAGCCTTTCTAAAGTATTTAAACTATTTATTTTCCCAATACCTAACATGAAGTTTATGGTAGCAAATGGGAATAAGATTGACAATGTGGCCCAAAATGTCACAAGGTCAAGTTACAAATGCAAGAGTATAACTTAGAATCAGATCTCTTTGCGGTATTGCTTAGAGGATTCGGTGTAGTATTAGGAATACAATGGTTGAAAAACTTGGGTACATACTCCACAAATCACCAAAAACATTTTATTGAATTGCAGTCATTTGGGAAGACACACAAATTACACGGGTTCCAATCACCTCCAACACAGTTAGTTACATCACATCAGATGGAAAATATACTTCGGAAAGGTGCATCAACATACATACTTCAATGTCAAGAAATGGAGCTTCTAACATGTGAAGGAGATATGGAAAAATAGCCAAAGATACAAGAGTTTACTAAAAAAAATCACAAGGTGTTTCAAGAGCTATCCATGGATCTTCCACCAAAGAGAAAGATCAAACAATAAATTGAAATAGAACCAGGGACAAAACCTTCCAGTAGAAAACCATACAGATACCCACATCACCATAAAACATAAATCAAGAGGTTAACTCAGGATCTTTGAAATGTGGCATCATTTCGAAAAGAAGAAGGTCGTATGAAGATCTAGTAGTGTTATTACAAAATAAGTATGGTTCGTTCAGACTTTGCATAGATGACAGAGGACTGAAAAAATAAAGTATTAAATTTTTTTTCGATCCCATTCATAGATGAGATGCTGGATGAACTTCATGGGGACAAGTACTTCTCAAAATTGGATCTCTGACTTGGCTATTATCAAATAAAATTTAGAGTTGAAGACATAGAAAAAAATGCTTTTTGCACTCATGAAGGCCACTATGAGTTCAAAGTAATGCCCTTCGGATTGACTAACGCTCCAGCTACGTGTTAAGTCGCAATGAATGGATTGTTCCAGCCTTTTTTAAGAAAATTTGCACCAGTATTTTTTTATGACATCCTCATATATAGCAGAACATGGAAGGAGTATATGGGGTGCCTAATTCAAGTTCTTACCATTTTTGAAGAAAACCAATTCTATGCAAAAAGGTCTAAGTACACTTTTGGAAAAGAAGAAGTGGACTACCTAGGTCATAAGATATTGAAGTAAGGAGTCAATGTCGATCCAAGTAAAATAAAGGAAATCATGGAATGGAGCAAACCGGATAACATATCGAATCTAAGGGAATTTCTATGCCTAATAGGATACTATCGAAGATTTGTAAAGAATTATGCCCATAAAATGGCCCTCTCACAAATTTATTGAAGAAAAATTCCTTCCAATGGAATAGTGAAGAAGGAGAATGTTTTGAAACATTAAAATGCATGGTGTATTCAACACCTATATTAGCCATGCAAGACTTCAAAAAACATTTTGTATTCGAATGTGACGTATCAGGTTTCGGACTAGGGGTAGTTTTTATGCAAGAAAGTCACCCAATAGCATTTGAAAGTAGAAAGCTCAACAAGAGAGAAAGTTTGAAGTCCACTTATGATAAAGAGATGTTGGCCATTATACATGCTTTATAAAAATGGCGACAATACCTTCTAGGGAGAAAAATATTGATAAGAACAGACCATAACAGTCTTCAATATCTCCTTCAACAAAAAACATTGTCAACAAAACAATAGAAGTGGATAGAAAAAATAACTACCTTTGATTTGGAGATATTGCATAAAGAGGGAAAGAAAATCTATTCGTTGATGCTCTATCTAGGAAGGATGAAGTCTAGACATATGCAATTTCAATCGTTATTCGAGAGTGGCTGGACAAAATATGAAGAGAATACGATAAAGAACCAAATACTTGCACCTTAATTGAAGATCCGAATATAGGTCCAAAATTCGAGTGGCGAAATGACATCTTGTGGTACAAAGGAAGGATCTATTTAAACCCAACATCAAGTTTTAAAACTAACATGATGATAGAATCTCATGATTCACCCACCACAAGACATGTAGGTTTTTTCAAGACATATTACAATGTCATAAAATCGTTCTATTGGAAAGGAATGCATAAATACATTAAAAAATATTTAGCCGATACGTGCCAAAGGAATAAAAGTGAAAACGTCATGACTCCAGGGCTACTCTACCCACTACATATTCTGAAGCAAAAGTGGGAGGAAATTTCTATGAATTTTATTGAAGGGTTACCTTTATCAGATGGTAAGGATACAATTCTTGTGGTAGTATATCGAGTAGCGAAATATCCACATTTTATGGGCATAAAGAAAACTAACTCCGCTAAGAATATTGTTGAAGTGTTTTGTAAAAATATTTACAAGTTACATGGTTTTCCAAAAATTATAGTGAGTAACACAGATGCCAAATTCACAAGCAATTTTTGGAAGGAATTATGCAAGAAAACATGGATCACTCTTAATATGAGCTCAACTTATCACTCGTAGACAAATCGGAAAAGAGAAGTGAAAAAATTTCTAGAAACCTATCTCCGTAATTTCATCAAAGACAAACAAAACAAATGGTTACAATGGTTACACCTGGCAGAATGGTGGTATAATGCTACGTATCACACATTGGCTAAGATGACTCTATTTCAAGAATTATATAGTTATGAAACATCCAGATGGAAGGAAATCATTCAAGGAAACACAAAAGTACCCACCATAAAAGATCAACTGGAATACAACCAAGGAATTATGCAAACACTCAAATATAATTTAACTATGGCACAAAATTGTATGAAACAACAAGAAGACCAGCATAGAACCGAGAGAGATTTTGAATTAGCATATTGGGTATCCGTAATACTTCAACCATACAAACAATTATCACTAAACAACAAGGAAAGAACAAATTAGCACCTAATTTCTATGGTCCATACCAAATTATACATAATATTATCCGTGTAGCATATGAGTTAAAGTTACCAGAGACAAGTCGAATTCACAACGTCTTCCATGTATCAAATCTAAAAAATTTGTTGGGTCAACATCAATCAGTTCAAACAACACTTCCTGATATGGATGAAGAAGGGAAACTTATCTTAGAACCCAAAGCTATAATCAACATCAGAGAATGAAGATTATGCACTAGAATGATCAATGAATACCTCATTAAATGGAAGAATTTCCTAGAAGAAGACGCATCATGGGAAACAGAGAAATTCGTTCAACATTATCTATCATTACCCTTCTTTGATGAGAAATCATTTTAAGAGGAGAAGGAAATGTTATAAATGCTAAATTTAAAACACCAAACTAGGTTAATATAGGATAATTTTAGTAATTAATGTAATTAAATTAAAGGGGTGACTTGAAAAGTCACCTCCCTTTCCCCACTTAGGGTATAAATCAACTGGGGCCCTTCTTATGTAATCATTATTATACATATTATATACATATATATATACATTACGTTTATTCTTCACCCACTTTTATCTTTCCATTGAATCACTATATACGTTTTAGTCGTGTGCATTTTGATCGAGAAAGTTGTGTTTGAATCCTTTTATGCGTTTAATTATGCTATCAGATTTGGGGAATTCTTGTTATCCGTCCGAATTATTAAAGGTTTTAATGGTTGGTATTATTCGTAGCTTTATTTGGAAAGGAATGTTCACTAGAGCTAATTAATTAAAGTTAAACCCTAGCATGTTAAATTGGGTTGGGGTGTGAATTTGATAACCAAGTCATCCTTGAACCTAAGGAGATTCTCTTTGTAACTTTACCTAGTGGATTTGTTGCCTAGCTCGGGGGTGGCTCTAGGCGGAATAATACACAGAAAATTGAGTCAATGGTTGGGAGGAAAGTCGAATTCGAGCTTTCAGTCGCTCGAGTCATACTAAATTAGAGTATTAATCCTTAATGGTTAGGTTATTATAATGGAAATGTTGTATTATGTTCCGAGATTAATATGTTCTTCATTATATAGTTATGATGGTAAAGCGATTTAATGTTTGTGTTTCCCTAATAATTTATGAATTGACATGATTATTGATAAGTTGTGATTGCAGAGAATGGGTTTAATGGTAAGTTGATTAAGCAACTTAGCAATGCCATAGTTCTACTATGGAAAGGATTTAGACTATTTGATGAAAGTATTGCAGAACTAATTAAATAGTATCTTTTACAAGTATATTTATTTATGAATGCTCATATTGTTTAATGTTGTTTGAAAAGTTATCAGAGAAGACATAGAGATACTTACCCTATTTACTTTTATTATTGAAGCGATTGAAGCTAACTCATATTGTTGTTTTCTCAATAGTCATTTTTACAGGTACTTTATACCCCATCTCCTACAATTTGTGCCAATGAGATAAGGTATATTACATGCCTTATCTATGAGTATAATATTCAGTATCAAAAAGTACATATTTCACTAAGAACCTTCTAAAATCATTTGTGTTCCTAGAGTTTTCTTACCGGTTGATTAATGTCTCAAGGACATATACATGAATACTCATGGATGGGAAATGTGGGATTAAGTGGGTGAACATAAGGAAAATATATGAACTTGTGTATATACAATATGATTATGATTATTAGTAACGGAAATGGTGTCTTGTATATAAAATAAACAATAACCAAGAGTGCCATATCTTATGTATATAAGAGTCACTACGGATTTTATACTTAGTGAGATTTTCTTATGTGAGTTATCATTTATAATATTGAGGTATATATAAAAGTTAGAGAATTCAAGGAAAATATAACTAGAGAAGATACATAAGATACAATTTTGGAACTAAAGGGTCTCCATTTTTGTTAAAGTGTTTAACCACCCATTGCTACTTAGTAGTAGTCTCCATTTTATATGTTACGTAGGAGTGATTGTATTTATAAACTCTTAAATCTTCAAGAATGATTATAAGGTTAAATAATCAATGAGAATAATTTAATTGGTGTGTTGGAATAATTAAATATAACTTTTTTTATACTGTGCACCCCAAGTATCTTTTCATGTTTATGGTATGTGATAAAACTTGGACCTATATGGGTTGAAAATAAAAGTAAAAATTTAGAGAACAAAGAATTGAGTGGATCTGTGCGTCTAATTTTATTATAGATATGGAATTTGAAAATCATTTCCCCCATTAAACTGTGTGTGGATCTAGCTAGTACAGATCCAAGAATTATTGTGTATGGGTGTCGGTGTTTGATCCATTAGAGGAAATTTCAACTCAAAATGGGCCTTTTAACTCTAATTCAAATTCCATGTCATCGTGTGTTAGCCAATGAAATTTATTTAAATTTGAAATATCGTATAGGTCTTAAACACTTTTTTAATATAAATTTGGGGATAGGTATCATAAAAAAACTATTTTTTTTGTTTGTATTTTCGACATATCTCCCCGTATTTTTACTCAAATTTCGACCGGGAAAGCTCATTGGATGTAGAATTTTAATTCTGCATCCATTGAGCTCTCCCAATCGAAATTTGAGTAAAAACACAGGGAGATATGTCTAAAATACAAACAAAAAAAGTAGTTTTTTTCTTTTCTTCCTCCAAAATTAATAAATATTATTTTATTTTTTTAACTATTATTTTATTAATTTTTTTTAGGAGGCCCATTTTGAGTTGAAATTTCCTTTAATGTAGGAATCAATCTGGAATCTGACAATCGTTCCATCCATCATTTGTGTGTGGTTCTTAGCTATGGATCCAGAATTGTGTAAGCGTTCCTTTTCATGCATTGTCAATCCTCACAGATCCTCTTTGTCTGTGTATGTAATCCTATCAATGACTATGTTTTGAGTCTTTGTATGTGACTGTGTTGAGTCTCTATTATGCATATCATGAATCATTACATATCTGCATTGTGCGTGTATGCATTTCTAACAATGAGTGCGTTTTGAGTCTTTGTATGTGACTGCATTGAGTCTCTCTTATGCATATGATGAATCATTACATATATGCATTGTGCATGTATGCATTTCTATCATTAAATGCGTTTTGAGTCTTTGTATTTGACTACGTTGAGTGCATTATGTGCATTTAATGAATCATTACATATATTCATTGTGCGCATATGCTTTTCTATCGTTGAATTCATTTTGAGTCTTTGTATGTGACTACATTGAGTCCATTGTATGCATTTAATGAATCATTACATATTTGCATTGCGTCCGTATGCATTTCAATCATTGATTGTGTTTTGAGTCTTTGTATGTGAACTGCGTTGAGTCATTTGTATGTGTTTTGATGATTTATTACATATCCCATTGTGCGTATATGAATTTATACACTTCAAGACCTTGTATGTGTTTTATAATCTCGAAAAGACATTGCAGATAACAGGAAGCAATAGGATAAATATCAGGGAAGGATTTCCTCTTGCATGTTGAGTCAATTATACCAATTATGGTGAACGATATCGATATATATAGAGAGAGAGAGAGAAAAGCCTATTGTTTAAATTTTTCATCATTGAATTGAAAATGACTATTTGGATGTTGATTAGAGTAATATTCCTAGAAAATAAAACATTATTAGTTATGTCTCTTTCTCCTTGTCATTTTTCTAGGTGAGGAATGTGCCATAGATTTGAAGAATTCCTATAGTAGGAGATGCAATGATGAAAATGATCTACCCTTGTAATTTTCATAGAAGTAATTGATGGGTTCAAAGTTATATCAATAAATCTATAGATGGATGGCAATTATGCTCAAGCTAGATTGGTGATTTAGTCATCTTAAATGAGATAAGTACCATTTCATGGTTTTGAGTAGAGCTCAATTTTTGGTCAGAAAAGTATCGATAACATGAAGGAGAGAAGGTCTTGTAAAATTTATAATTGCACAATGCATAGTCTCCTTATGATAAATTGTTACAAACTACTAAATAGTGTGCATATTTTCTCAGAACTTGGAAGGAATAGTTTAAATGCAAATTAAACTAACAAAAACAACAACCTATAGAAGAAGGATGTAGATGTTAAAACCACATTAAAATTATGAAAAAGTATATGGTTAGTGGAAAAGATGATGATTCTTTATTAATATTATTATCTACCTTCGATGTTCCAAAGTAATTAGTAATGATATTCCCTGAAAATATTTGAGGTGTCCTACTATAGGGAAATTGTGTCTCGGTAAGGAAATACAGGTTGCCATAACACATGTTTACACTTTAGCAAGGAGGAAATGTGTTAATATAACGAAATATATTTTCTAGAGATATTAACATATATCAATCATTGATTAATAGGATATGTGATACAATTTTAAAGAATGTCTACTTAAATGCTAAGTAATACCACTTCTTATTTTCACATGCTATTGTAAGTCCTGATTGATAAGGACCTTACTAGTTTTAGAGCTACATTAAAAAACATTCTAAATGATTTTGTTAAAATAAAAATTCAATGTATGCATTGAAAAGTTAGATCAATAAATGTATGAGTACTGAATATATCAGTTTGAATTGAATTATAAGTTTTATAAACCTCCTCTGGTGTATGCTATTGATAATAGATGAATGGTCTTGGAAATGAAAGTGACTTGATGGAATATAATTGGACTTGAGTAATTAGGAAATTTTTTTATGAATAACTAGAGCTGAATCACTTTTCATTAAGTAGTAAGTATTATTGACTTGGTCTGATTATATAATTATATTGAGACTAAAAGGAAATTTTCTATAACTACATTGCTAGGAAATAATTTCTTATCTGATTATTAGGTTATGAAGAGTTATGCTAACAACTCGATTGTGTAGATCATAGTGACTTTGGGGAAACAAGGACATCAGGAATGCTTATTGTTGTTGAACCAAAGAAGTTTGTTTGAAAGGAGATACCAGGATATTGACCATCGAGTAATTAGTAGGATTAGATGATCAACTTGGAATGAGGTAACTAGATTTGTCTTAGAACCTCGAGTAAAGATTTTCTAAAGTTGATATGCATAGTGAATATCCCTGGGCATCAAGACGAATGATGCCAATGGGTAACTACGTCAGACACATACATTGTCCTATTTTGTAGCAAATATGCCAATGTATAAAGTCTAGAATATGCAAACTAGAATCATTATGATTGAAAGTTATAACTAGAGAATGTTTACAGATAAGTCATCCCAGGATCTTTGATAGATGGAAAAATCATTGTTTTAAAATATTGATGCTATACTATTCAATAATATGATATTGTGACTTATTACTGATGGAATAGATGCAGATACCAAGACTTGGTAGTGGCAATGACACCAAGAGCCATGTTGAGAACCACGGTACCAAGACTGCAAACAATCAAATGACAGGAGAGATATTTTGTACGTATAAATTTGGTCTTCATAAGAAACTGAATAAAAAAATTATTGGACTCACGGTTGTCGTTAGACCAAAACCCGCAGGTGTTAATCTCTGCCACAATCGCCAAAGTTAGGATCTTTAGAGGCGATTAGTCCATGTCACAAAACTCACGGGGAGCGATGAACCCAATGTCCAACAATATCCCCCCCAATGAGAGCCGGGTGAGTTTTGAACCCTTGACCTGTTGTTCTGATACCATTTATTGGACTCACAATTGTCGTTAGACCAAAACCCATAGGTGTTAATCTCCGCCACAATCACCAAAGTTAAGATCTCGAGAGGTGATTAGTCCATGTCACAAAACTCACAAGGAGTGTTGAACCCAGTGTCCAACAAAAATAAGGATCTACATATAGTAAATGTGTACCGTCGGCCGGCTAGGCACTAGTATGCATTTTCGGTAACGCTTGGGTGTAAGACATCTAGTTAGGGTTATTTCCGCACACATTCATGTCATAAAGGGAGTGTTATGAGAGTGGGGGGCTCCATGAAGAGAATAATATCTAGGTATTATGGTGTTCAAGAAGTAAGCACACGATATTGGTGAAGCACCCTAAATAACACAGATAGGAGATACGCCTGAATGTTGAATATAACTAAAAAAGGGTTTCGTCCTCATGTTGGGTAGCTTGGATTAGTACTCATAGTATTGTTAGCACTTGGAGTGCTTGTTCGGATGGAGAAAATCTGACAAAAACCCGAAAGACACTTACAAAAATTGTGAATATTACTTGTAAAGGGTATATGTCCTTTAAGTAGTTTTCATACCTCTGGTGATATGCTAATCTATTGATGAATTGAATAAACAAAATTTATCAACCTTTGTAAGTCACAAAATTAAATAGTGTTGGATTTTGATTTATGCATACGCTGTTGATCTTAGTAGACATGCACATGTATGTTTTATATTTTGAGTTTGTTACCTCGAACACTTTATGTAATCCTATTAATATAAAGGATTAAGGTATGTATGGAAAGTCAAAATAAGAGTATTGTCACTTGAAGAATTACAATGAAGAATGACAGTCCGAAAAGGTGAAGTAAATTTGTTTTACTTATGCAGCCTTTTATTAAAAATTGGACAGTCCGAAAAGGTGAAGTAAATTTGTTTTACTTATGCAGCCTTTTATTAAAAATTGGAGGTATATATGATTACGATGATACTCTAGGAATACCTCATAATATTGTGCAGAGAACAAGTTAAAAGAAAAAAAAGTTCAAGGAAATCACAAAGGATTTGAAAGCAAGAAATGAGAACCTGAAGAAGGAAAGAAGACAAAATTGTGATGAACATGAAACACCGAGGACTATGTTAAATTCTAAGGGTGAAAGGATGTAACATCCCCTTACTACCTCAACCTGAAACAAAAGGTGTAAGTATATGACACTATAAGTACCGAACCTAACTTCCTAAAAATTAGGGATGCAATTGATAGAGTTAGTAGGTTGAAATCTTGACATGACAAAAAACGATTAGGGACGAATCCACAAGGGGAGAGGTCAATGGTTGGGAATCCATGAGAATCCAACTGAAGATGACATGTTTTCATCATGACGCCATGGGCATGGGAATAAAAGGAAGTGTTGATACTCACCTAGTTCTTTAACAACTTATATATATTTTCCTAAGTCTAATAATTAGCTTATAAGCATTAAATAAGTTCCTAAAATAAACTTAGGATGAGATCCGATGGCCCATAGTATGAACGTTTGTTTATTGTTGAGTTTAAGTGTTTATTAAGAGAAACACACAAACTTTCATTTATTTACTTCTTGATATCATTTCGCTCAATAAGGAAGATTACTAAGTCATTAGATTTTTAGGGTTTTAATAAAGATTTATAAATGAACAAATATATAAGGTAATTGATATAGTACAAATAAAAGACCAATTAAAATATCATCTTTTTAATTAATCGATTTATCAGCAGTTGGGGTATGAGGATGGAAACCTCATTAGGGAGAGTTGAGCCTCATCTTTTACAAGGAAAACATGGAGCAAGCTTTTAGGGGTGATCTTTTTCTTTTTGAAAATGACCTTGTACCCTTCTCCATGAGCAAGAGAAGGATGTGATCCTTCTTATGGGGATCTTGTTCCCATTCCTTCATGAATAAGAAGGTTGCAAACGTTGTTTGAAAGGGGGGATTACATTTTTATATACGTTTTTCATGTTGTAGACGCATCCACGTGAAGAGATACCTCCATTTTCATGCGTGGGATCTATAGTGGAAGATCTGGGAGAGTGTGGATTCCTGTGTTTGATCTTATTATAGATCTGGAAACTGACAATCATTTCCTCCATTTCCTATGTGGGATCTATACTTAGAGATTCAGGAGAGAGTGGATGCCTGTGTTTGATCTTATTATAGAATTGGAAGTTGACAATCATTTCTTTCATTTTCCTACATGGGATCTATACTTGCAGATCCACAAGAGAGTGGATGGATGCCTATGTTTGATCTTATTATAGATCTGGAAGCCAAAAGTCATTTCCTCCATTTTCCTGCGTGGGATCTATACTTGCAGATCCGGGAGAGTGTGGATTTCTGTGTTTGATCTTATTATAGATCTGGAAATTGACAATCATTTCCTCCATTGTCTGCATGGCATCTAAACTTGCAGATCTGGAAGAGAGTGGATCTACGTTTGATCTTTTTATAGATCTCGAAATTGACAATTGTTTCCTCCATTAAATTGCGTGTGTATCTAGCTACGGATCCAGGAATTATTGTGTATGGGTTCCTACGTTTGATCTAGGAATTGATTTGGAATCTGACAATCATTCCATCCATTATCTGTGTGTGGATCTTAGCTACATATCCAGAATTGGGTAAGCATTCCTTTGCCTGCATTGTGAATCATTACAGATCTCTTTTGTGTGTGTATGCAATCTTATTAATGACTACATTTTGAGTCTTTGTATGTGACTGCATTGATTCTCTCTTATGCATATGCTGAATCATTCATATGCATTGTGCATGTATGCATTTCTATCATTGACTACATTTTGATTCTTTGTATGTGATGGCATTGAGTCATTACATATCTGCATTGTGCGTGTATGTATTTCTATCATTCACCATGTTTTGAGTCTTTTTATGTGACTAAGTTGAGCCCATGTATGAATCAAATGAATCATTACATATTTGCATTGTGCACGTATGCATTTCTATCATCGACTGTGTTTTGAGTCTTTGTATGTGACTACGTTGAGTTCATTGTATGCATTTACTGAATCATTACATATCTACATTGTGTGCAAATGTATTTCTATCATTGACTACGTTTTGAGTCTTTGTATGTGACTACGTTGAGTCTGTGGTATGCATTTTGATGATTTATTACAGATCTTCATTGTGTATATGCATTTCTACACTTCAAGACCTTGAATGCATACCTTTTCTGTGTTTTATAATCTGGGATAGACCTTTGTACGAGTCTAATTTCTTGTCTGAGTTTGAATCATTGTATACGTTTATTCATCTACATTTTGATCCATGAAGTTGTATTTGAATCCTTGTATGTATTTGAAATTCATGTTATGCATCTGAATTATTAAAGGTTTTAATGGTTGGTATTGTTCCTACCGTTATTTGGAAATGAATGTTCACTAGAGCTAATAATTAAAATTCAACGCTACAATGTTAAATTGGGTTGGGGTGTGAATTTGATAACCAATTCATCCTTGAACCTAAGGAGATTCTCTTTGTAACTTTTCCTAGCGGATTCAGCAACCATCTTGGGTGTGGCTATAGGAGGAATAACACAGGACAAATTGAGTCAATGGTTGGGAGGAAAGTTGAAGTTGAGTTTTCAGTAGCTTGAGTCATACTAAATTAGAGTATTAATCCTTAATGGTCGGGTTTTGATAATGGAAATGTTGTATTATGTTCCAAGCTTGATATGTTCTTCATTATATAGTTATGATGGAAAAGTTATTTAATGTTTATGTTTCCATAATAATTTACGAAATAACATGATTGTTGACAAGTTGTGATTGCAGAGAATGGGTTTAATGGTAAGTTGATTAAGCAACTTAGTAATTCCATGGTTCTACTAAGGAAAGGATTTAAACTATTTGATGAAAGTATTATGGAACTAAATAAATAGTCTTTTTTTATATGTATACCTATTTATGAATGCTCATATCGTTTAATGTTGTTTGAAAAGTTATTAGGGAATACAAAGAGATACTTACCTTATTTACTTTTGTTATTGTAATGGTTGAAGCTAACTCATATTTTTGTTTTCTCAATAGTCATTTTTATAGGGACTTTATACCCCATCTCCTACAATTTGTGCCAGGGAGATCAAGTACGTTACATGCCTTATCTATGAGTATAATATTCAGAATCAAGAGGTACCTATTTCACTAAGAACCTTCTAAAAGCATCTGCGCGCCTAGAGTTTGCTTAAGGGTTGATTAATGTCTCAAGGACATATACATGAATACTCATGAATGGGAAATGTGGCATTAAGTGGGTGAACATAAGATAAATCTATGCACTTTTGTATATAAAATAAAAATAACCAAGAGTGCCATATCTTATGTAGATAAGAGTCATTATGGATTTTGTACTTAGTGAGATTTTCTTATGTGAGTTATCATTTATAATATTGGGGTATATATAAACGTTAGATAATTCAAGGAAAATATAACTATAGAAGATACATAATATATAATTTTGGAAGTAAAGGGTCTCTGTTTTTGTTAAATTGTTGAACCACTCATTGATACTCAATAGTAGTCTCCATTTTATATGTTATGTAGGAGTGATTGTATTTATAAACTAGTAAATCTTTAAGAATGATTAGAAGGTTAAATAATTAACGAGATTAAATTGGTTGGTGTGCTGGAATTATTAAATAGAAACAAATTATACTGTGCACCCCAAGTATCTTTTCATGTTTATGGGTATGTAACATGTAATATTAGTCCAAACATGACTAGGTGATGGATAACTAACCACTGAAATATAGGAAAGACTTCAAACAATGTAATATAAGTAACATTGCATAAGAGACCAATGAGGAATCAACTAGTGAAATTGGGATTTGTATAGTTTTAGGAGTATTCATAGCTATGGTAGATGGTATGGATGGTGGTATGAATGATGCCATGACATGTATACCATCCTGCAAACATGATTCTAAATCAGAATTATGGAGTGAGGAAGAGTTGCGTAAAGACATGTTAGGATCTAGTGAAAAATCACAATTATAATTGAGAGATGAATTTAGGAGACTGATAGATGGATTACTGAAGAAAGGATATGATATTTTGGATTTCGATATATAAAAAAATGAATCTATATCAGAGACATGAAAAAATATTTTACTCTAGAACTCAAGGCATAGTTTATATCACCTTGGAACTGCGCACTATGCCAGAGTTCTGAAGAATAAACACACTCATCTAGCTCATCTCGAACTTCGATGTTGTACTTCTCAAGAAGCCGAGACATGATGTCCATATTATTCTTGAAAAATTTCTTCTATGGATGAAATTATTTGCTGCAATAAGAACACTTGGATGTGATCCCTTTCTTCTTAACCTTCTTCACTGAATCTTCATCAGTAGACTTTGAACTTTCATCCTCATTTTTTGACTTTGGCTTCTTCTCTTTCACAATTTTATTTTCTTTGGATTTGGTATTCTTTATTCCTTGAACCATGAGAGCATGATCCTTGCCTTTGAAATATCTAATATCACCCATATTGATCAATTTTTCTTTCTCCTTTGTTAGTGAATCAAAGAGAGTCCACAAACAAGGCATTTTCCAGTAAGAAACATCAAGCCTAGTAGTATGAAAAGTAGACACAAAAATTGAGTATTCAGGACCCAATTTAAAAAGAATGGAAAGGATTAATTTATCATCTTTCTTCTCAATCCCACAATGTTTTATAATTAGAACGAGTGACTTGAATTTGGTGAAGAAACCTTCAATAGAGTCAAAACTGCTTGTACTCATTGAGAATAAATCAATATCCAACTGATGCGCTCTTAACTCATCTTGAACGCCAAAGAGAGACTCAAGTTTGGTCCATAATTGGTTTGGAGTGGTAAAAAAATCTAGATGAAAGAGTATATCAGGAGAAATAGAGAGGCAAATCAATCCATAGGATTCATCAAACCTATTATGCCACTTATCTTTCTCAATCACAACATTAGGCTCATTCTCCAAAGCTAGAGTAACTATGTATAGTGCCTTACTGCGCAATAGAATGCCAGTTTTGGATTTCCATTCATGATAATTGAAGGGAGTTAGGATCATGGCTGAACAAGAATCCATGTTGCTCAGTTGATGTGCTAAAAAAGAAACTCTTTGCAACCTACAAAAAACAATAATAGGAGAAAATTTTGTAAGCTTAGATCAAGCTCTTCTTTAGAGAGGGATATGAGACTGGATGCACCTCTCAAATATGTAGAAATTGAGAAACCTTGCACTCTGATACCATGTATAAATACCATATCCAATTCTATGAGTAAATATTCTAAGAAGAAGAACTAGAAATAGATCTTTCTACTAAGATAATTCTCACACCCATACACAAGAAAAATAGAGAGAATAAAAGAGACTGAATCACATGAATGAAGAGATGAATATTGTATTAATATTGCACAATGATCTAGAGACTAAATAATAGTCTCATCAAAGATTAATTAACAAATAACTCATGAAATGGTGTAAATTGGGCTACGGAATGAGTAGCCGCTCTGTATATTCAATAAAGAATGAATAATTACATTACAATGTCATGCTACAAGCATGAATGAGAATCAATTTGAATTCCTAAGGAGGTCATTCGAATTGAATGAGTGAGTCTAGCTTAACTGAATGTAAGCCACAGTCAATACTCAAGTTAACCACTAATCAAAACCCTAATTGACTCAACTGATCCCTAACTGAAGTCAGAGTGCAATAAATTACTGAGTCTTAACTGAAAGAGATTAGACACATGTCACAGCAATCCAACCATCAAGTGGTAGCACTTCAATGACTCCAATGAACCCCAATGAGGCTAACTGAAGTGTAACTGAACATCATAAGTGGTTGGAGGCGCCCCTGTTGACTCTAGTTCATTAAATCATCATTAAATAATCAATTTAATGAAGAGAGGCACCTTCACTACCCTATTTAACTGATTGTAACCATCAGTTAGCAATTAGGTGCATTAATATCACTCAGATCACCCCCGGAGTGGTCCAGTTAGCCTCCCCGAATGTAGGAGAAGGCTAAGTTAGCCACCTTGATTGAAAGTAGGTGTGGATGTGATCTATCTGATGACATTTAATGCTCCACTGATGTTAATTAAGCTAATAATACTTAGGATAATGGTTTAACTAGGCCAATTTGACCAAAATGAGTGTGTATGGTGGTAAATGTCTCCAACACCCCCCCTTAAGCTATACTCAGGAGGAGTTAGAAAACATAAATGCATAAAAATTCTAGGGCCCCAGAAATTGAGGCCATAGGTCACCCTATACAATGCTGAAACTAAAACAATGCTAAAAAACAAACTAAGTGAGGGAAAGAGGGAAAACTTAGTTGTAAAACCCCCCCCTCAAGTTGAAAACTGAAAGTAGTCTGAATCACCCTGATAAACTCACCCCCAATAGTGAATGGAGGTAAGTGAACTTCTTTTCTGAAAATCTCTTGGTGAAGATGTCTGCAATTTGCTCATCAGTTGGGCAGTATTGCAGAATGATGGTCCTGTCATGCACTAGCTCCCTGATGTAGTGCATGTGGATCTCTACATGCTTGGTCCTCTTTCTGGTAACTCTATCTGTGGATATATTAATAACACTTTGATTGTCACAAAAGAGGATAGTGGACAAAGTACTACCAAGATCAAACTTTGAAATAATGCCTTGCAACCAAACTGCTTGGATGTAAGCATTCACCGCTCCTCGATACTCGGCCTGTGCTGAAGATAGTGCTATGGCAACCTTATTTTTTCTAGACCAGAAAATGGGGCCACCACCAAACATGAATAAATATCCGAAAGTAGACTTTCGATCAATAGAATCACCTGCCCAATCGGAATCTGTGTATCCAACCAGCTCTAGCTCGGAGTCTGCAGCATTATGAATGCTGAAGGTCCTGGCTCCCTGAATATACTGGAGGATCCTCTTGGCTGCCTTCCAATGAAGATCATGAGGCTGCTACATATATCTTGATACATCATTCACGGCATAATAGATATCAGGATGAGAATGTTTCAAGTACAACAATCTACCAATCTGCTGTCGATAGATAGTGCAGTCCACGGGAGGTGTGCTTTTGCCTTCTTCAAAGTTGATCCCTGAAAGGAAAGGGAATGGTGCAGGCCTACAATCAACCATGTTAAACTTGAATAATAGGTATGAAATGTATTTGTATTGAGTGACCATAATCCCATCATAATTTTGCTCAATTTTGAGCGCCGAAAATTGTTTTAGGAGCCCCAAATCACTCATTTCAAAGGCATTGTGGAGAGCAGTTTTGATGGCTGAAATGGAGGCAACTGTCCTACCTATGATCATTAATTCATCAACATATAAAACAATAATAATTAGATGAACATTAGACTACTATAAATACACATTTGGATCTGATCTACACCTTTGGAATTTTTGTGAGAGAAGGAATGCATCCATCTTGGAATACCACTCTCTTGGGGCCTATTTTAACCCGTATAGTGACTTCTTTAGCTTGAAAACCAAATATGGATCAGTGATGTAGCCCTTAGGATGCCTCATGTATATCTCCTCATGAATATCTCCATGCAGAAAGGCTGAATTAACATCCATATGATGCACTTCCTAGTGCTTGGATGCTAAAATTGCCAAAACTAGACAGATGGAGTCCATTTTTGCAACCGGTGCAAAGGTATCATGGTAGTCCACACCTTGGAAATGAGAGAAACCTTTTGCCACCAGCCTTGCCTTATATTTTTAGGTGCTACTGTTAGCAGAAAACTTGGTCTGAAACACCCACTTGCATTGAACCAATTTCCTTCCCAGAGGAAGAGAAACTAGCTCCCAAGTAGTGTTTTTCTGAAGAGAATTCATCTCTTCATCCATGGCAACTTGCCATATCGGATCCTTCTGAGCATGGTAGTAGGATTTTCGGTCTGAAATAACCATAAAATAGCAAGTTTCAAATATCAAATTATCAGGACAAGAGAGCACAATACCTGCTCTTTGGAAATTAGACCGGGTTCTCCTTGGATCATCCGGATTTCCAATGTTATCTCCTGTGGAGGAGAGTGTCTGTTGGGCCCATGTGGGAAGATGATTTCGTACTTCAGGTTCTGATTCAACATATGATGATTGCTACACACTGATATAAAAAACTAGAGGATCCAAATCAGGGTCATCACTCCCAATTTCATCATCCAAATATTCAGTAGAATAGGAAGGAAATTCAGCAGTTTTCTCCTTCACTAGTTCCACCTCCTGAAGAGGCTCATCGAACTTGACACTTCTCTTGATGATGATATATTTTGTTTTGATATCCAGCAGCTTGAAACCTTTTGATTCATCAGGATATCCAATAAACAAACATTTGATGTTTTGCGGTTGCAAATCCCTTCTTTTATCAAGCGAAATCTGGGCCCATGCAGTGGACCCAAACACCCGCAGGTTCGACACATCTAGCTTGTGTCCAAAGTATGCTTCGAAAGGGTTCTTCCCTTTCATGGATGAGTGTGGAACCCTGTTATGAATGTATGCTGCAGCATGCATGGATTCAGCCCACAAATTTGCAGCCAACTTCTTTGATTCCAACATACAGGTGGTCATCTCCTTGAGAGATCGATTCTTCCTTTCCGCTACTCTGTTCTGCTGGGGAGTGTAGGGAATTGAATGTTGGACCTGAATACCACTTTGGGAGCATATGTGCAGCAACTCATTATTGGAATACTCCCTACCATTATCAAATCTCGAGATCTTGATCTTAAGCCCAGATGCATTTTCGATCAAGGCCTTCAATTTAGAAAAATTTTCACATACTTCAAACTTCTTTTTGAGAAAGAAGACCCATGTGTATCTTGAAAAATAATCAATAAAAGTAATAAGATACCTTGATCCATTCATGGATGTGACAGGCATCGGGCCACTAATATCAGAATGTATCATCCCCAATATGCATGTAGCTCAGTTTGCCTTCCCCCAATCGAACTTGTGCTCAGGGTGTTTTCCAATCACATAGCCCTTGCAAATTCAAGTTGTTTCCTTGATGACTGGGAGGCCTTCAACCATGGAGTTTTTATGTAATTGCTGAAAATATTTTAAATTTAGATGGCCAAACCTTTCATGCCATATCCTACTAACTTCATTTCCATGAGTTAGCAGAGTGGTGGGATTTGCATCCGCCACAAAGTGAGAGAACTCATAGGCTCTTGCATGATGGTTTGCAAGACCTTTAGCAATGAGTTTCCCGGATGCAAGCTCTATTATCTTAACATATTTGGGCTGAAAGAAACTCTCTTAGGCACTCCTATATGTGTCATCTGATAGAAACTAAGGAGATTTGATGCCAGAGACGGTACATATAAAACATTTGAAAAATAGCCATTCTCAAGATCAACAGCACATTGTCCTTCTGAAATGATGGTGGAGTCATCTCCCATGTGGATGGGGATGGATTTGCTGGTCTCCAAGGATGAAAAGGAGTCTTTTTCAGCCATCATGTGGTTCGAAGCTCCTGAATCAATCAAGAGTGCTTTGGATTTCGAAGTGCTTTCCATAAGGGCATGACCTTTTTCATGTTGTGGTTCCTGATCTTGTTGATCTCTCCTCTGAATGATTTTTGGAAGATTGATGTGATTTCTCTCAAGGAGAGAGGTAGCTTCATCAAGATTATTCTTTATGTAGGCATGTTCAGGGTGGAATCCCTTCCCACAGTATGAACACTTGAATTTTTCCTTCCCATGATGCCCTTTTCCTTTGTTCTTCCTTGAGCCGAAAGATTCATCATGCTGTTGGTTTTCAAATTTAGGCTTAGGAGCTTTGAATTTAATTTTTAGATTCTTTTGCTGCTTTCCTTTATCCTTCATATCTTTGGGCCCCAAGAAATTGGAGGCTTGATCACGGGAGTATTTGATGATCCCCATCTGGACAAGCTTATCATGTTCACTTGTTAGGGACTCAATGAAGGCATTGAGTGTAGGCATATTCCATCCAAGGGTTGTGAGCTTCCCCGCATGAAATGTAGAGACAAAAATTGAATAATCAGCTCCAAGTTTGGAGAGTATGGTGAGGATGAGCTGATCATCCACCTTATCCACTTTGCATTGCTTCAAGAGTAAGACAATGTGCTTGAACTTTGTGAAAAAATCATTCATGGTCTCGAAATTGGAAGTCTGGAGAGACATCAATTGATTTTTGAGCTGGTATATTCTCAAATCATCCTGCTTTCCATATAGGGTTTCCAATTTGTCCCAAATTTATTTTGGAGTCTTCAATCCCACAAGATGGAAAAGGAGATCCTGGGAAATAGAGAGGCACAAGAACCTGAATGCTTCATCCTTCTTGTTCAAAAATCTTGATTTCTCTATTGCAGAACCAGGCTCATCTTCAGTGTCCATGGTGACTCTATAGAGTCCTTTGTAGTGCAGCTGAATCTCCATATCTCCTTTCCATGAGTGGAAATTGTATGGAGTCAAAAGATCTACTGAGGAGGCCATCTGGATCTGCTGGAGTGAATGCTTCACCTGTAGAAAACCTAAAAATCACAACATAAAGGACAATGTAAGGTCGGACAACCTGCACATTTTAGGCTTTCATCACACCCAGCATAGTCAATTAAGCAAGCTTGATCAACAAGTTCTTTACTTGAGGTATTAAGTGGTAAACCTTGGCTTCTGGTGTAGTGCTAGATTTTTGAGATATTGCTCAATTTTCATGCAGAAATCTATCAAAAAGCTTGTTTTTGAGAGATAGAGCTTCGTCCTACCATGAGCTCTGATACCATATTAATCTTACACAGTGATCTAGGTACTAAACAATAGTCTCATCAAAGATTAATTAACAAATAACTCATGAAATGGTGTAAATTGGGCTACAGAATGAGTAGCTGCTTTGTATATTCAATAAAGAAGGAATAATTACATTACAATGTCATGCTACAAGCATGAATGAGAAGCAATTCTAATTCCTAAGGATTTCATTCGAATTGAATGAGTGAGTCTAGCTTAACTGAATACAGTCAACACTCAAGTTAACCACTGATCAAAACCCTAATTGACTCAACTGAGCCCTTACTGAAGTCGGAGTGCAATAAATGACTGAGTCTCAACTAAAATAGATCAGACACATTTCACAACAAGCCAACCATCAAGTGGTAGCACTTCAATGACTCCAATGAACCCCGATGAGGTTAACTGAAGTGTAACTGAACATCATAAGTGGTTGGAGGTGCCCCTGTTGACTCCATGTCATTAAATAATCATTAAATAATCAATTTAATGGAGGGAGGCACCTTCATTTCCCTATTTAACTGATTCTAACGATCAATTAGCAATTAGGTGCATTAATATCACTTATATCACCCCCAGAGCGCTCCAGTTAGCCTCCCCGAATGTAGGAGAAGGCTAAGTTATCCTCCTTGACTGAAGGTAGGCATGGATGTGATCTATCTAATGAAATTTAATGCTCCACTGATGTTAATTAAGCCAATAATACTGAGGATAGTGGTTTAACTAGGCCAATTTGACCAAAATAAGTGTGTATGGTGGTAAATGTCTCCAACATATTGGAGTCTATCCTTCCATTGAATAATGATAAATAATAGTGTACATAAATAGTATATCCCTCATAGATAAAATCGAGTTGTATTAGAGACAATTCATCAAGCTCAGAAAGATAGACTTACTAAATATGATAAACCCCCATAGGTGGCTAAGGCACTTCCCAAATAAGTCAAGGACCTCGTGAATTAGAAAAATAATGAGAGATTTGTCAAGAGTGATGGAAAACATGCTAATCCTAGAAAATGGAGAGAAAATAATGGAAGATGGGTTGGAAACAAAAGATAACACTTTCTTAGTTGACTAGCTTTACCATATCCACATAAAAGTTAGATAAAAGAAGAATAAGGAAGAATCTACAGGAAAGGGAAGTTACTAATTCTAGAATTCAATAAAGTGGACATGATCAACCCAAAATTAGTATTAAAGCGTTCCTAAGGTATATATGTCAAGTGTTGAATATGTAGTGCAAGTGGATTCCAACTATCTAGGCTAACGAGTAGGAAATTAATCAAAATTGATGAGACATTTTATCCTAAATGATGAAGTGGGTTTATTATACTCCAGCAGTTCCAACTAAGTTCTAGTCTCTCATGTCGATATATTTGGATTTGTTGATAGACAAACAAGGGTTTGAACCTAGGTTGAAGGGAGAAACACCAACAAACCCCATATACGAATAGAACCTCAGATATATCTCCAGTTCTAATATAAGGTATGAGAGGGCTAGCTCCACAACCAATGTTTATGTTTCCTTGTACTTGACAGAGGAGATTCTAGAGAACACCAATTATACCAATTATTTCTCTACTCTTTGGAAAAACAACTAGTTGGTTTAGTTTTCTAGTCTTGGATAAGTTTACTCACACAATCCTATTCCCAGACTCTAAAACTCATGCTTGTTTGTGCTCCTGAGAAAATGAAATCCTTCTAATCAATTAAAGTTAAGAATTAATTTTATTTGGTTGTTTCTTAATCAAAAAGTTATGTTTCGTGCAACTAATGATGTTTGTGACTTAGAAAGAATAAAGAATCATACATAAAAACATCGCTAATTACTAGTCTTACTTTCCAATTGAAAATGGTATGCTACTAATCGAAATGCACAAAAAATGTCTTTTTTATTTCAAATGCAAATGCAATTATTCCAAAGTAATTCCTAGACTAATTCCATTCCAAGAAAAAGTACAATTGCAAGTTCTCTATAAATGGAAAATGTAAACATGCAAGTGAATATGCAAAAATTCAAGTATGCAAGTAAATGTGCAAAAATGCAAATATTTTTGTATTTTCAATAATTATTGAATGAAATTGTAATTAAACCATGAATTTCTCAGACTCATGCAACAAGTATAAGAATAAAATCCAAGCAATACACTAAGAAGTCATGACTCACATACTAAAAGAAAGAACGCCAATAGAAAAATGACAAGAACTAATTTTCCTAAAAAATAAGTAAAGAGAGTTTCCAGACACTATAAAGGAAATTAAGAGACAAAAGAGAGACCCAAGAAGACTCCAAAACATTGAGAATTCACCCAAAAACTGTGCTAATCAATAAAGAAGACAAAAATTGACATGTATGAAACTATTATACAAACAATTGTGTATATACGTAGGTCAGACATAGTCAGTCCGTAGATACATGCTACTATCAAAACTATGACTTTTGTATATCAAGAAAATGGGTTAAAAAAGTAAGAGTGATGCGAAACCACTTAGAAAAAATATCAAATACTGACTGATAAGATACCAGTGGCATAGAAAATCAAAGAGACAAAGAGAAATAAAAGAAAAAAATCACCCAACACACCCTAAAATGAAGGAGACTATCCCTAGTGGAGTCACCAATTCTGTTACAGAGAAAATATTCTGATGCCTTGGGGCATGCCACAATAGGTAGAGTGACACCATAAATCAATTCCATTCTCAACTATGCTATATAAATGCAAAATTCCAACAGCAAAATGATAGGGCCCGTACCTCAACCAAACATCCGAAGAAGACCAGTGTTGAGCTCATGATGAAATGCTCTTCACCTACAACTTGTCCTCAACAACAAAAGTATCCTAGCACATACATACATACATACATACATACATACATACATACATATATATATATGAAATGTTAGCACCTACTCTCACATAATCCTCTCAACATGCAATAAAATATACCCATGGAAATTAATATAAACATTTGCACATGAATTGGATGAGAAAACAATATTTCTATCAATATAAAGAAAATAATTACATAGTGAAAACCTTTTGTCAGCAACTTGTCGGAAACGAGACACTGAGTTCCTCCACCTAGGACTCCGCCATTTCAATCCTCCATGTAATGACAAGCTCACAATAGAATGAGTAATTAGGCTTCTCCTCAACAAGATAAGAAAATATTAGGAGATGAACATATAAGGTTCAATACAACAAGGATAAGGGGACGCATACTCAAAACAATGCCAATGAGAAAAAATTTCACTATAGTTTACTTCCTCTCAAAGTTTCTCCTCTTTCAATGCTTAAAAGTGGATCAATATATAACCTTCAAAAGGGATATGAAGGGTTTAATCAAAGAGTTTTCCAGCATATGGAAGGACAACGATAATAATAGCCGTGGCTTAGCATGTAAAACTTGAATTATTTTTATTTTTGAGCACAAAAAACTATGTACATCGGCTATAAAGGAGCAAGAAGTGTATACCTAGGTTGTATTGTTGTTGACCCACGTACATAAAAAAAAGTGTAATTTTTATGGTTTTAATTGAGCATCAGGGATATACTAAGTATGCAGAGGGACAAGGTGGGTCATCGAGGCATTTTTCAAATAATGCTATAACAAAAGATTATTTTTAAAACACTACTGTAATAACTAGAATATATATAAACCATAAGTTTACTATCCTAGGAATATCATGGATTATATTGGGGGTGGATTTAAAGGGAAAAAATGATAGTTTGTTGTTTAATGCTTATGGTTGGGTGGTATGTGGGCCTACATAGTTCAGTTCTTTGGAGGGAATTTTTAGATAAGTTATTTTAAACATTCATAATTTTTGTGTTTTCAACTAGATGCGAGGAATTATTGATTTATTGTATATATAGATATTTATAACCAACTCTTACAACTTGGTTCGTTCTCTTCTCAAGGTAGTATATAGAATTAGTTTAGTTTACAAATTTGTTTATCATATATTCAATCCCTTTTACTCTGTCGTTATGGGAAGATGGTTGTATAGAAAAAGTTCCTACTCATATTATGACTAATTATTCATTTCCTCACCAGCTAGATATGTACCTAGCATTGTTAAGCTTATCATATGTTTACTAGCTTGATCAAGTTTCATGTATTATTTACATTTCACACCAAAAATTAAATTTTGTTTATTATTTTGTTGTCATTAATGCTCTTATAGAAAATTATCTTATTATATATAAGACACATTCAGATCTAGATGTTCTTTTGTAGGTAGTCTTACACGGGAATCCCCTTGGCTCCCAGGTAACTAATGTATTTTATCCTCCATGAGTATTTTGTCCTTTATCATTTATATGATATTCCCATACAAACTAATGAGAACTTATTTTCTATGTTACTTATGCTCTATTGAGATATGTTCACAACTACTCTACTATAACACTTATGTAAGTCAAGAACTAGGCATGTGGAAGTCTTCTTTCTCTTATAATCACTAATTTTTCTCATGAGGGAATATCATTGCTATTATTAATTTTTATGCATATAGAATATAAATGGACCATTTACTAGTCTGTAATTATTCTTTTAACCGACCATGTTTCCCTCTTAGGTGGTCTTAGATCTAGGACTAGTGTTTTATTTAGTAATTTGATATCAAAGTAGACGTAGATAAATGCATCTCATTCTAGTTTCATCTAGATAGATATCACATGTTAGAACTTTTTATTTATTGTATAATTGTTGTTTGGGTTCTTTATTTGGTCCATATCCTCTCATGATTCTCAAGTTCCCGGGGGAACAAAACCCCGACCTATATCGTCTGGCCTAACGCGAGTTGAGAAGGTCCAATAGTTTACCCACCCTGAGGTAGTTGAGTGGGTGGGGAAATTAGGCATGCAAATTAGGATTGTTCAATTGTAGTTAACATAGTTGCATATCTATTTGATATTTTATTTATCATATTGTTGTACTTCTCAGTTGTACCAACATAGATGTACGAGATAGTTATTCAATATTTAATCAACTAGTTCTTGCTTCGGTAGAGTAGATCTACATTTCAACATTTATATTTCTATATATCAGTTTTGTATTAGATTCTACTTCCAAGTGCATCAGTTAATTTAACCGTGCAACATAATAATTTATTTCAATGTTATAACAATAACCATATTATAACATAGATTAATTCGAGAGATGTTTACTCTCATCTCTTTAAATAGCATCATAGATTACTGGTATAGAGATCATAAACTAGTTCTATTTCATGGTTATTGTTTTCATCTTAATTATACATAGGATCATATCATATTTACCAGATATGTCAAACAATCACATTACTTTAAATATACAATTACCACATAACATTCAAGTACATAGATCATGCATTTTCATATTTGATCATGCATCATAATCAACATAGATACACATGCATAAGCCATCATATCTTTAGCATAAGCATAGATTAAAAATTCATAACTTAAACAAATATACAAGGCAAGCAACTCATTTTTTCCCAATTCTACCGATTTGTCTATAACTATTGTGAGGATTTCCCCAATCCACCCATCCATAGATCTATAGGAACTTTAGTCTTAGTTTCTACATAGTCACCCTCAAGCCGAGTCATGTTTTCTCTAGGGCTATATTTTAAGAATTATTACAATTATGATTCCTTTTAGTTTAGCATATTTTCTCTTGAGCTTAGGGTCCTATCTTAGCCAAATCACTTTTTCAATGTCCATGGTTTAGTCGAGGAATCACATTACTAGACAACTATCTAGTAATATAACATTTATATCCAATACAAGTGCCAATCAACACCTAGCATGCTCACTCTATATAGACAATACTGTTGATGCCAGTCGGAGGTAGTCCCCTACCAATTGGAAAACAACACCTCAATTCTTACACACTCTATGGCCATAGATTTTTTCAACCATGCCTACAATTATTTTTGGTTATTTGCAAGTAGATATCATAGGATAGCTCCTCCCCTTCAGTTGTTAATACTTTTTTTCATTATAACTTCTTTCCTTTATATTTTTATTTTCAGATGTGTATTGCTCGTATTTCTTTCACCAGTAGAATTAACCCCTTAGACTTCCTTTCCCCCTATTTTGTAGAATAAGTTTTTCCTCTTCTTATTTAATTCCTTACGTGATTCCACCTAAGTAGGAGTTACAATTCTAGAAGAGTCTCTTCATTTCCTTGTTTTATTCTCTTTGTATTTCCTTTATTCAATTTATGTTTTTTATTCAATTTTAATTTAATTCCCTTTTTTGTTTAACTTCTTAATTGGTTTTTTTTATCTTAATTATTTCCTTAAAGAGATCATGGCCCCTTGTTCATTGATAAATCCCAACAATACAAGTATACATTTAACATAGCTCAATAAACAAACTAAATGCATAGCACTTTCAATCATAGAGTTCCACTATTTACAATACTTATCCACATATAGAGGTTGGAATTCTAGGTTATTATAGATAGTTACTTTATTTAACTTGCATTATAGAGGATACACACATCATTCAATAATAAAATATCAACCTAAAAGTGGTACGGAAGAGAGATCTAATGAAAGATAATAATTTCCTTCCCACACGAGTGAGACTATAAGAATCATGTGGGTATAATTACAAAACTTTAAGGATAATAATGAAATTTAGTACAAGATGTGGGATTACAACAAGAATTGAAAGTTATCCTCAGACAAAATTTATCTGAATTAACAATTGAAAAACATCAGGGCCAAACTTCAAGTAATGTTAGTAAATTTACCCAAGAAAGAAACATTTTAAGGATAAATATTTGACCTCTTCTAGGGAAACAAAAACTTCTACTAAATCTTTAAATTATAGTTTTTTTAACCTTAGATCAGTCATCAAGTGATAGCTCAAATATTTCATCTCATAAAAATAGAAGTAAATGAAATTCTAGGGATGAGTTAAAAGGCTAGGAGCTTAAAAAATCAACCACCTACTTTTGATGTGGATGTTAAAACCAGAGAAGAAGCAGAAGACTAGTTGTTAGGGATGACTAAATATTTTCAAATGCATAATTACTCTACTAATATGATCCATTGTAGAAATATATAACTTAAATATATAAAAAAATATGCAATTTGGTGGACAAATTTGAAATCATTATAGAATGTTATTGAAAAGGAAATCGGTTGAAAGAAATTTAAGAAATCTTCCAAGAAAATGTACCCTTCAGAAAGGTATTTTGATGGAAAAATCAAACAATTTCATGAACTGAATCTAGGATAAATGATGATGATGGATGAGCCATATAATAGGTTTCTATATTTTTAAAGGTATTTTCCATACATCATAGATGAAAAAGTAAAGGTATAGCATTTTCTGGGTAGTTTATCTAAATATTACACAGGCATAATGCATTTTGATGAACCTAAAACCTTGGATGAATTGATTGTTAGAATAATCAACCCATAGTATTTACCCACTTAGACATTATTTCATTTATTTTGTCTTATTTGCCTAGTCCATGAGTCCCACCATGTGCAAGTTGCTAATTGCCTATCCATAGAGGTCAAACTTTCCATTATTGACTCATGGAGCGCTTGGGAAAGTC
>LPNX010879456.1:509617-594738 GCA_001517045.1 Pseudotsuga menziesii | reverse complement strand
AGACTAGGTGAGGTGAATCAGCTTTGTTGCCTCTTCCTCCTCCACTCTTTCCTCCATGCAAAAGCATGTATGAGCTGCCATTTGACCACTCTTTAGCTTCCCCATACGCCCTTGCTAATTCGTGGGGTCCTTGATAGATTTGGGATCAGCTTTTTACACCTATGGGGGATTTGCCTATTTTGGGTAAGCCTGATTTATGCTAGATTTGGATGCTTCCTTATGCATTCAATTTGCTCATGTATTCTATATATTCAGCAGCCTATGTTATTATAGGGTTGGCTATTGTACACTCAGTTAATATAATTTTGTGTTACAGCTCCATATTCAGTCTCCATTGTTGATAATTTTGCATGATCAATTGTTAATTGTTGTGGGTGAAATTAATCGACTGCGGGCCTGAATTTCTACATTGATAATAAAATATAAGTATTATTATCACCAATTCAAGCACATAACGCAAATTGCTAAGTGTTGGAGGGAAAAGAAAAAGGGAAAGTTGGAAGTGAGGAAAAAGGGATTTAGACCCATGCAGTAAAGAAATTAGACCAGAAATGTTTAGAAGATTAATTTTCAGCAAAATCAATCAAGTCATGGTGGAAAAAAATTTAATATCTATATGGGAAGAAAACCAAATGAATATTTTTAGGTCCCTTTTAAATGTTGGGGCTACAGGGAATCTCATATATTGTGGATTGTTCTTCACAAAAGTGAGAACATAAAAACCTTTCATAGTGTTTAGGAAGCCACTACAATTAATGCTGTAGCTATAAGTATTCCTATATTTATTTTTCTTTAGAAGATCAACAAGTTAATCATCAGTGATCAATAGTATAAGTAGAAGTTAAAATTCATACACAAAGTCCTTCTATTGATTGACTTAGATTTTATCCAAAGCTATATTTCCCCAAACTTTGTTAAATCATGTATGCTTACCAACAACAAACATAAGAAAGTATGGTAAGTTAAACTAGCTACAAGAACTAACATAAAAACTAATAAAGTTAATAGAAAAATGCCAAATAAAAATCAATGATATGTGCTAGCTTTGAATCCTAATTATCTTCCTAAGTTAGATGATTTCTTTAGTCATATTTGGATCCTAGTACCTGGATGTGAGGTGGGGAGGATTCCCCCCCCCATTATTGTCGTCAATGGGGTCTGGGGGATGGGTACTCCTTATTGAGTCACCCCTGGAAGGGGTCCAAGGGAAGCTCCCCTCAAGATAATTTTTTGGAAAATTTGTATTGTAAAATGTTGTAATTTCGTAATCAATCTAGACTATTCATTATTAGATTATCGATATGGCGGTAGAGATTAAGTTTTTGTATTTTTCCCCTAGACAAAAACCATATTTTAGAGAAGGAACTCTATTATGGTTTTGTATTGTGAAATATCATTGTGATTGGATGAGAGAGACTTTGAGAGTGAAGACGAGGTTGTAATGGATGTGGTATGGGTTGTATCCCTTTATTTTATTTGATAAAAATAAAATACAGGACTAATTGTTTCTCTGTGGATGTATCCCATTTCCAGTGAATGTGTATCTCTTGTATTTTGTTCTTATGTGTTTCATTTCTGCATTTATTTTATTTTTATTTCTCTATGATCCTATTTTCTAACAATTGGTATTAGGGTTGAAGGTCTATTTGGATGATAAACTTGCAGGAAACAAGGGTTCCTAGTTCGAGTAAGAGAAATGGTAGAAGAAGGAAAGTTTAGGGTCAAGAAATTTAATGACCAAAACTACCAACTATGGAAGATGAAAATGGAAGACTATCTATATTAAAAGGATATTTTCCTGCAATTGAATGAAAAAAAGAAAATAATCTAATGGCCATGAAGGATGAAGAATGGGAGGTTCTTGACAAAAAGGCACTAGGAATTTTACAACTGTGCTTGGTAGTGTTGATTGATTTCAAAATTTTAAAAGAAAAGACAAAGAAGGATTTAATGAATCCATTGGCTAAAATGTATGAAAAAACCCTCATTCACCAAAAAGGTATTTCTAATGAAGTTATTATTTAATATGAAAATGTCAGAAGGAGGGTCTATTGTTGACCATTTAAATTAATTTAATATGGTTAGTAATCAGTTAATTTCTATATGAGTTAAATTTGATGATGAGGTTAGGTATTGTTAACCCAAAAAATCCCTCAATGAGCTCTACATGACCTATACCACCCAAATACATCTATGTGACTACCCTCATTTGACCCCCACACCCTTGCAAAGGCTCAAAAACATGAAAATGGCTTAAAACCCCTAAAAAGAGCCAAAATAGCTTTCATAGGGGCTAAAACCTCCAAAAAGGTGCTAAAACCCCTCAAAGGAGCTTAAAATCCCCAAAGGAGCTAAGAATTGGGTGAAAGGGGCTTCAATCCCAAAAAGGGGCTAAAGCCCTAACCAAGGGCTTAAAACCCTAAAATCTCAAAGAAAAAATATAAATAGAGGGGTGGGGGTCACTCTCAAAACAATCCTTCTCTCCCTATTGTTATGTTTCCCGTGTGAGTGCTTTAAGACCCTTTCCTCTCAAGCCATTCACCCCTCTCCTCCATTGCTCCATAAGCCAAAACCCCATTCCATAGAGAAGTGCTTCCAAAGCTAGGGCATGGTGGCCCATTTCCAAAAAGGATGAAGGTATAACCATGTGTTTTTGTTCATAGTTTAGTCTTCTAGATCATGTTTATTTGCAGGTTATTTGCACATAGTTTTCTACAGGTTCTCCTCTGATTGTTTGTAGCCATTTTCTTGTTTTCTAACAATTTCTTGCATGGTTTCCATGGCTTAGAGCTAACATTTCTTTGCAGGTTTTCTTCCACACACAGGAAGCCTACCCTTCCATCCTATAGACGGAAGGTAGTTGTTCCTGCCTGTAGCTAGGGTGAAAGCCCTACTACAGGTATGTTCAAATATTTTGCTCATTTCCAAAAAGCTATAATGGCTTGGAAATAGCTATAAGTAACTTTGTATCTGGTTAAGTCACAAAAAATTGATGATGTTGTTGGTGTTATCCTTGGCAAGGAAATGTGATGTAAAAGAACAAGTGAGACATCAGGTAATGCATTGACTATGAAGAATATGGTAAGCAAAAGGGAGAGATTAAAGAACATAGGGAACCATGGGATGCCTAGGAAGGGTAGATCCAAATAAGGACTAGGAAATATAGAGTGCTAGAGTTGATAGAAGAAAATACATGTGAAGAAATACTACACATCTATAGAGAAATAAGGAGATGGGTAGCATGAGAATAATTAGAAAGAAAATATAGTAGGTGATATGTTACAATATGATTTGGTCCTTTCATCCAATAATATTATTTATTCTTGGGCATCATATTTAAGGGGTCCATTTCATACCACACCCCATAGGAAATATTTTCAATATTCTGTTCAAGGTGATTTTGGACAGGTTTATTTGAGAAATGATGATTCTTGCAAAATTATTGGAAAGTGTATGATGTAGTTAAAGTTAAAGAATAGAAAGCAATGGTTTCTAAAAGAGGTAAGTAACATTCCTGATTGAAGAATAAATCTAATTTCAATAGGAAAGTTGGGGTGAAGGCTATAAATATACATTTACAGAAAAAAGTGTGGAAAGTCCCTAAAGGATCATTAGTAAAAGCGAAAGGAGAGAAGGTACGTACATTGTATTTATGTAATGGTAATGTTGAATCTTTTGCGTCTTATTCTTTTACAAGAGTTGATACAACATTGTGGCATCATAGGCTGTTAACATGAGTTAGAAGGGTATGTAGATTCTCCATTCAATGAATTTGATGCCAAATTCAAAGTAGGTTCATTTGGATTTCAATGAGCATTGTGATGATGGAAAACATAATACATTCATATTTCTTAAAGTGTTGGGAAGAAAAAGAAAAATAAAAAGATATAGTTTGTGCATACATATTTATGGGTACCAACACAAGTATCATCTCTCGATGGCTCTCATTTTTATGTTACCTTTATTGATGATGAAACTAGGAGCTTGGGTTTATTGCATTTGACAAAAAAATTATACTTTTAAGAAAAGGATGAGAATGAGACAGGAAAAAGGTTGAAGTGTATTAGATCGAATATTGGAAATGAATACTACGATAAGGAGTTTGATAGTTACTATTCATACCTTGGGATTTTTAGAGAGAATATAGTTCTAGGAACAACACAAGAAAATTGTGTGTTGGAAAGGATGAATAGGACACTCATGGAGCATGCAAGGAGCTTATATTGTATGCAAGGTTTCCCTTATAGTTTTGGGAAGATGTTTCAGATGCCATTGTTTACTTATTAAACAAAGAGCCTTCATACATTTTGTATGGTGAAATTCCAGAGGATGCATGCACAGGTAAACTATGAACTACTCATTTCATAAGGCTTTTGGATGTGAAGAATTTGTCCATATTAATAAAGAAAATAAAAAAATATTTAGGAAAAATCCAAGAAACATACCTTTATTGGATATAGAGACAATGATTTTTTGTTATTGCTTATGGGATTATGAAAATCAAAAAATCCTTAGGAGTAGAGATGTGGTATTCAAAGAAAAGGCCATGTATAAAGATCAGTTGAAGGGAACAAAAATGGTAAAGGAAAACACATAATGCATATTTTTTTATTAAATCGAATAAAATGAAATTACAAAGGTGTTCGAAAATTAAAATGTGCAACAACAACAACAATAAGTACCATAATCCTACAAGTGTTGTTAGAATATCTACTAGGTTAAGTATACCCCTTCAACGATACTCTCCATGGTCGTATTATTTAATGTAGAGTGATTGTGGTGAACCATAAATCTATGAAGAGAAAATGTAGTTAGAAAATAGAAAGAAGTAGGAGAAAGGCATGAAAGAGGGGATGGAGTACTTGGTAATTAACCATACATGGAACCTGGTTCAATTTCTTGCAGGTAAAAGAACACTGTAGAATAAATCGGTTTACAAGATGAAGGAGAAAAGAGGTACAATTCCATACTTGTGGTAAAGGGGTTTTCACGGAAGAAAGGTATAGGTTTTGATAAAAATATATTATCCAAATGCTAAAATGACTTCAGTTTTGACTATTCTAATTCTGGTGGCAGTAGAAAATTTGTATCTTGAACAGTTGCATGTAAAAACAACTTTTCTCCACATATTTGGAGGAAAAGATTTATATTCAAAAACCATAGGGGTATGAGGTCAAATGGAAGGATAATTTAGTGTGTAGGTTGAATAAGAGATTATATGCCCTAAAGAAATCTCTAAGCCAATGGTGTTTCAAACTTGATAGGTTTATGATAGAACAAGGTTACAGTTGATGTCATTCTGACCGCTATGTTTATTTTAAGAGACTAGGTAATTGAAGCTATATTATCTTGTCATTGTATGTAGATGGAATTCTTGTTAAAAGGTATAACATGAAGGATATAAATTTTCTCAAAAGGAAATTAACTAACTCTTTTGTGATTAAGGTTTTCGATGTTAAAAAGAAAATATTTTCTATGAGAATAATGAGAGTTATGAAAAATTGCAAATTGGCATTGTCTCAAGGTGAGTACATTGGTACACAATTAGACATCCATTTCAAACTAACTATGGAAATATGTCCCAAGACATAGGAATAGATAAAATACATGTCTAACGCCCCATGTTCATCAGCATATTGTATCTTGGTGTATGCAATGGTGTTCACAAGACCAGATATTGCACATGTAGTGGGAATTGTGAGTAGGTATATGAACAATCAAGGTAAAGAGCATTAGGAGGAAAAAAAGTATATTCTTGGGTATTTGAGAGATACTACTATCATGAATTATAGTTTGGAGGTTCAAACATTATTCTACAATCATATTTTTATTCATATATGGTTGGTGATAATGATAGTAGAAGGAGAACCACATGGTATGTTTTTATTATAGGTAGAACAACAATAAGTTGGATATTGAAATTGAAAAAGGTTATTGCACATTCAAAAATGGAAGCATAGTATGTTTCTTATACAAAAGCTAGTAAAGAGATGATTTTTCTACAAAGGTTCATGGAGGAATTGGATAAGAAGTAGGAAAATAAAAAGTTGTATAGTGATAGCCAAAGTATCATTCATGTTGTAAAGAAATCAACCTTCTATTCAAAGAGTAAACATATACAAATCAAGTACCATTTCATATGATCTATTTTGGACGATGGAAAGTTGAAGTTGGAAAAGGTACATACTAACTAGAATCCTATAGACATGCTAACAAAGGTAGTAACTAGGGAGAGATTCAGTTCTTTATCAGTTTCAATTGACCTTCAAGAATGAATATGGATACAAGAAACTTATGAAGAAGAAGGTCAGTCATAGTCCAATAGGTGCAATAGCGATGTAGTTGTTATGATTAGTCTCCATGTGGGATATTGTTGGTTGTGGATAATGATTATATTCCTAAGTCAAAGGATTGTTTTATCCATGTTTGGATCCCAGTACCTAACATGGGGGTGTGGGGGGGATTCCCCCCCACTATTGTTTTCACGGGGGTCCATGGAAAAATTTCCTTGTAAAATGTTGTAATTTCATGGTAAATTTGAACCATTCATCATTAGGTTACAAATGTGATGATAGATATTATGTTTGTGTATTTTTCCCTAGAATTGTATTATGTCTATGTATTTTGAAATCTCATTGTAATTAGGTCAGAAATACTGTGAGAGAGTGAAGAGGAGGTCGCAGTGGATGTGATGCGTGTTATATCCCTTCATTTTGTTGGACGAAATAAAAGAAAGGAATGACTATCTCTCCATGGATGTATCCCGTATTGGGTAAGACAACTATATTGGTGTCTCTTGTATTTTGTTCTTATGTGTTTCATTTCTACATTGATTTTATTTTTATTTCTATGAGATCTTGTTTTCTAACAGTATGAAAACCATAGCATGTTTGAGCATTTTACCATTAGGATCCTGCAATGTGCTAGTAGGAATTTTTTGGTTTTAGAAACATTATAAAATTGTGGATTGTTATCACAAAACATTACTTTATATGGATGAAAATGACAATTTTAAAACTATGATAGGATTCCAAAATCCATATATATATGAAAACTTTCATCTGTGTATATGAAGAAATGTGCTAGAAAAGGATGTGAATTATATGCAATACATATCTTAGACTCAATGGAATGTATTAAACCCAAACTTGAATACTTTGTAGTCCTTCAATATTTTAAAAGTGTATTTCCAGATGAAATACCAAGTTTATTCCTACGAGGGACATTGATTTTACATTAAATCTTGTGCTAGAAGAAACAATTGTCTTTAGAGAACATTATAGGATGAGTACCCCATAATTTATGGATCTAAAAAGACAATTATAGGAACTATTGGAAAATAAACACATCAGAACCAGTGTTTCATTGTGGGAGGAACCCATTTTCTTTTTGAAATAGAAGGATAGAACCATGAGACTATGTATAGACTACACATGTTTAAGCACAGTAACCATAAAGAACAAATTCCATTAACTCAATATTAGTATATCATCACGTGAGGATTAAAGATGAAGATATACATAAGACAACTTTTAGAACAAGATATCACCAATATGAATTTGTAGTCATGCATTTTGTTTTTCTAATGCACTAGTGACTTTTATATGTGTTATGAATGGTATATTCCAATATTCCATGGGTAAGTTTTTTTTGGGTTTTATGATGATATACTTATATATTCTAAAAATAAACAAGACCACGACGAGTGTATTTGAATATTCCTATGGATATTAAGAAAAAATCAACTATATTCCAAGTTTAGTAAATGTGATTTTTATAAGCAACAAATTCTATACTCGGGGCATAACATTTTAGAAGAAGGGGTAACAATGGGTCCTGAAATGATAAGAGGTATTTTGGACTATATTACTCTAAAAAATGTAATTGAAATAATATATTTTATCGGTTTTTATATCTATTATAAAATATTTGTTGAGGGATTCTCTAAGTTAGATTATCGTCCTATAGCCTCTTTGCATAAGAGAGCAATGAAATTTATCTACTCAAAAAACTGTGAGAGGAGCTTTCAATAGCATAAACATTTACCTAATATGTTCCTTTATTGAAAGTTGTAGACCCTGTTATATCCTTATTTTCCATCCTTACATCTTAGAGGAGAAATATCTTATTTATCATGGCCAAACACTACCTTTCTAAACCTTGAAATTGGTTTTCAGTGTAAAATGATCCCTATCACTCCTTTAGCATTAATAAGAGTTAATAATCTAATTTTATCACTCCTTACACCACTATAGGGAGGGAGAAAGTCACTTCTTATTCCATTATGGGGAATGGTAGCCTCTAGAATCCTTGTTTTTACCTCATTTGTTAAGGAAATTTGGGAAATTATTTGGGTCCACTTGTGTTAATCTAGGAACTCTCAATCCTATCTAAATGTGGGAGGACCTAGGAGTCTAGATTCATTTCATCATCTTCCTCTATTCATCCATATAATGGAGGAATTTTAATAAAGAGAAGGATAAATTTTCTAGAGAGTATTTTTATGCTAGTGGATTCCATAGTGAATCCATGGGGATATTTTTGGAGAGAATTGTCATGTTGTTGAAATCAATAGTGATATCAATAACTATTGATTGAGAGATCAAGGAAGAATTAGAATAATAATATTAGAGGATATATACATCATGACTCAAGGTTTTCTTTGTTGTACATATTTTTATTTACATCTTCTCATTTACATCAAAATATATATATGTGTGTGTGTGTGTGTATTTATCCCCCCTCTACATCATGGTGTTTATGGACATGTATGATTTAGATCTATGTGTTTGAGATTATGTTTATGGTGGATTTGGTTTTTCTTGAGTAAATAAGATTAGACATAGATATATCTTACTTATATCTACATGTTTTATTTCATTTACATTCATACTTATATATTTTATAAGGGTTTGAAGAAATGTGTTGATTGTCTCTTTCTGTATAGGGTACTAGAAAAGTGGAGTTGGAGAAAATTCCTTCAAATCTACATCAGTTCGGATTGATATTCACCAAAGGACCTCACAAAAGTTAAGGTGTATTCTCATATATTGTATTTGAATGGGTTTTTAGATATAGTGTATCATTTAATTGGACTATTCTAGTGGGAAAATTCATATTGGTCTACCCTACAGTCTGTCTTGGATTAGGGAAAGGATCCAAGAAAGTGCTCATTAGTCCGTAGGAGGGAAAACCAGAACAACAGAAATAGAAACTCCACTGGGAAAGGATTTGTTTTATGCTTTCCCTATCTTTTTATCTTTTGAATTCTTTGTTTCTTGACCTTCCTAAGTCTTCCTTTGGAATTTAGAGCCTTCATCTTCCTGTTTTGGACCTCTTCATCCTATGGAACTACTTAAATATGAGTTGGAATCCATTTTTTGGAGAAATTATGTGCATCATCACTCCCTTACTTTGAGGATCAGAGTGATGTCTCCATCCTTGAACCACTATAGTTCAGCGATACTCAGACCATCATCAACCCCTGCAGAATTTAGGGGGGCGATAATGCCTCAAACTACGCTATTTTTATGATATTTCATCCAATTTGGATCATATATTATCTAATTTCTCCCAAACCTATCTTTGAATGTCCAGAATGTGTGTCTAATCCTAATATATTGTTTGGTGTCTTTGTTTGAGTGGTTTGATTGATTGCATACCACCTTCCTTAAGTGTTTCTAGTAGGATATTGAATTAGTGGTTTCATTTCTAATTCACTCCCTTTATCTTTGTGTTGATCTTGGAGGCCTGTTTTGATCTTTGTTGCTATTTATTTGTCCCATTTTGAGTCATTCTACAATAGGGGTTCCTTATTCTTTCCTTATCACACACTTTATACAAAAAAATGGGGTCTTTGCAAGGAGTTCAAGGGGTTAATAGGTTGCTTAGTGACCATCGCTTTTCCTTGCTTGTTTGGTTGTTGTTGTATGCAGCTATATATCATTACATGGACATTCTTATTGTTTGATTATTTTTCATATGGAAACAAAGGGAAAACAAAAAGAATTCAAGTTTTGCATGTCCATTTTTCTTATTTGGAATTGCTTGCTTTCATTTGGATAATTTTTTTGTGTGGATATTGTATGATATTTCATTTTTTCAGATTAGGATCTTTGGCTAATATTGCATAAATCAGGATTATTAGTCACTACATTTTTTTCATTTGAAAAGGGAAAAAGAGATATATGCCCTTCCTTATGTAGGTGTTCATTGAATTGAAAGGAAGAGTTTATTTCTTATGCATATTTTGGGTCAAGAGTCTCTCACATCACCAATCCTTCATTCCATTTTCCTTGATTGAGTAATAAATAACATTAAAATAAAGCTCTTAGTTAAAATTAATTATATGTTTTTATTTTTTCTAGCAAACCAACATTAGCTTAGGGTGTATGGCCTTGAATTAGGAATGGAGAGGACACTCTCCAAGGCCTTAAAATAAAATAGAGTCATTAAAGAGTGAAAATCCTTTATTAGCAAGACACTTTCTGGGAAATCTTTTCTAACAAATCAGTTAAGCTAGGTGCATTTGAGAGATATCCCCTCTTGGTGTACTTATTGGGTTCTTATGTGTATTGCGACATGGTTGGTTGACAGTCCTCGAAGTGACACTTCTTGATCAATATTCGGGTCTTTGACATATGTCACACGTTCCTTTCCCACACATCTAAACTTGACTTACAACTAGTCCACCTGATCATCATTTTGTGAAGTGGTAACCGTAGTTATTATTCCTAGGTATCTACATGGGTGACTGCAAGTGGCCCAAGTTCTTATGGTACCCAAGGAAGACACATAATCAAATGTTTCTCCTACCTTAGAGGATTTCCTATAGGCACTTAGACCTTATATTTAGGGGGGCATAGGGTTTAATGTAACTTTATATTACATCTTCGTTGGTGGATTCATACCCCACCTCCAGAAGATTCATTTCATTCAATTGGTTTTCTTATTAACTGCCTAGATTCTGGTTAGGGGCATGTTTTTGTTCTATATAGTAGTTTGTTGTATGATTTATTATTTTTGTTTTATAATTGCATATTTAACCATGGATAATCTACCAATTCTCCAATATAGATGTATTATGGGCCTTTCTTATGTTGAGGAAGAACCACCACCTATCAAGAGCTGAATGAACTCTCAAGTAGAGGTTACTGAAAACATTATTTCCAAAAGTGACTCAATATATACCAATCATGTTGAGATTAAAGTCTTCGATGAGGGTGTTTTTCCACACTTTAACCAATCCTTTTAACCTTATACTTGTGAAAGTGAAACCTTTACCTACTGCTCCTTTTTCACAATCCAACAACATGAATCCTGGGACTAGCATGTGCTCATCTATGGACCAATATGATCTGTCTTCCATGGGTAAACAAATGGGAACTTCAGTAAATTCTCCCCAACCATCCACAAGCAAAGTAAGTGATCCATCTACCTCTCCCAAAACATATACATTTTCCTTATGGGGAACAACTACCATGTTGATGGTTACATCCATTCGTAATTCCAATTTTCCACAACCTATTTCATCGACACAACAATCTACTTCTACCATTATTTTTAGTGGGTGGGACATTCTATTTTTAACCCCAATGGCACTTCTCAACCCATTGATGGTGTTATAGAGAGAAACTTCCTATGGCTTGGGGGTACCACAATAGACAATATTGACACCATAAATCAATATTTCCCAATATGCAATAACATTAAGCAAATATAACACTAAGGGATATCGAATCGTACCTTATTCCAGACGGTCGAAGTAGACCCCCGTTGAGATTTTCCAATGCAATTGCAATTATAATTTGCTCTCAACAACAATAAAAAAAGCAAGCATATATATATAAATGTGTTAGATCTATTCTAACATATATAATCAACCATGTATAAGAATTCAAATAAATCCATGGATTCAATATTCATATTTAAAATGCACATGAATTGTACAGGAAAGATATTTCTATCAATAAATCAGAGTTACAATAGTGAAAAACTCTTTTGGCTCTTCTACAAACCGAAGAAACTGAGTCCTCCACTTGGGCCTCCACCACTTCAATCCTCCATTTATCGATAGAAATATCACAAAACAAAGGCAAGCTTGGGAAGAACACTATGTGCTCCAAGGGACAAAGGGATGCAAACTCAAGTGTAAGCAAAGTTGAGGCAACAATGGACTATAGTTTCCTTTCTCTTCAATTTCTCCTCCTTCAATGTATCTAAGGGGTTCCTTATATAGCACTCCAAAGAGGTAATGGAGGGTCGAATACGAGCATTCTGAAGGCATATGGAAGGACACGAATCAAGTTATTCGGACTCATATGAGGAAAAATCCAAAAATATTTGGACTTATGCACACATCCCGAAGTACACGAGTCTGAGGTCAAAAGTCACGTGTACACATGAGTATATCTTTAAAATTCACATACAAGAATAAACAAGTGTTTTTAAGGGTTGAACTTGGAAAATCAAAGTATAATATAAGTCCATGGGGTCTAAGGAGTCTGCAGAGGGACAGGAAATACCATAAATGTGTGATCTACCTGGTGTGGTAAAATCAGCTATAACATATGCCCCCTAATGTGTGAGGTCATAGGGGTAACATGATGGCTGAAATACATTATGAAATGCATCCTAGAAGTGGAGTAATGAAGACCCAGGTAGAATAACCATCCACTTATCAGTACAATACAATGATAAATCTCTGCAGGTGACTACAAATACATGTAGTAGTCCCTGATACATAAGAGTACAATGGCCATGGATAGGAATGATATACAAACTGTCATGTGTGGAATCACCACATACAATATACAATGGATCAATATCTCCATAACGGATGAAGATATATGATATACACTGGAAATACTAGAATCCTGATCATGAGAGATGAAATCTCATGAATACTGGCACGATCAAGGAGGTAGCATATAAGGAATGCCACCAAGCTGGAAGGTCTTCTAGAGAAATGACTATGAGTACATGTCCTACTATGTGAATAGATGTGTCGAGGTCGAACATAGTAGTCCATCGTATGATTACCAGTCATTGATGTATACCGTTAACAAACGCGAGATAACCCACTGATAATGAAAATGGGAATCAAGGTATAAAGTGCAATATAGAAAGTGTGAATAGATGTGTTGAGGTAAAAAACTTGGAAGAATCCATCAATCAGGGGACATTGGTGTATTCCCAAAACTGTCGATGGCGAGAGAACCTACCACTGATGACTGTAAGTCTCAAGGCACTCAAATGACTCTAGACTCCTATTCCAGAATAAATGATTTGATGTCGATTGAATGGAATCCACTGGAAGGAGGGCATTAAGGCATCCCCCATCAACCAACACGAGGAACTTAGCAATGTTGTATAATGTGGAAGAACTCAATGAACAAGATGTGCATGAATCGGTAACAGTATCGGGAATGGTCGACATGAAAAGTCAATATAACTGAGGAATGGCTGACTTAGGCTTCAATATTCACATGTCTAGGATTAGACCCCCAAACAAGAATGGCAGTTCTAGGCCTAGGATGCATATGTGAGGAAGCCTCCACCGTAGGGATGGAAGGTGTAATATGAATAGTTCTACCGAACCTCTTTGCATGGAAAGGAATGGAAGTGGCCCCAGGCGCAACACCAGGGTCAACACCCGATCTGACATGGGGTGTTGGACCGGTCTCAGGAAGGTCTGGCATACCATACCTTATTATGCTAGTGCTAGTGGGTGCATGGTGAGCCTCATGGTTCGGACTACATGACCAATACTGATGATGTGCATGCATGTAGCTCAAAAATTATGAAGGATCACCAGGAGATGTCCCACCTATAGAATGGTCGAATCCCAATGGAGTCCCATATGTGCTTGAAGGTTCATCCTCCCATATGGGATGAGGAATATCAAGGATCTCTGGGATATCAGGCTCATGACCACTCATGGTGTATGAATCAAAGTGAGATTTAGTCCACTTGAACTATCTGGTTCTCTCTCCCAAAAGAGGGAGGAGATGTAGAAGGTGGAAGTCCTGCTAAATGATGAGAACGGTGAAGCACCGCACTGAGATCCACAATGACTCAACAAAAAGAAAAGACTCAATCTAACTACGCAACCCTAAGCAAGCTAGCATACACAGAGCACACTCCTAAAAAATATACAATCAAAGATAAGAAAACCAAGGGGAGGATATGTGAGCCCCTAAATGCAGTAGGTATGCCTCGCTTAGGAAAGGCTTGAGACTCCCATACACTACAAGCAGAGGTTCGTAACCAATTATAGTGGCTCTCATCTTCAACACATAAAGTGATTGTACTGTCCGACCCCAGCGTGGCCAGGACACTTATGGAATAGCCTCTACAAGTACCCCCTGCAATACCTAGGTAAGGAAACTAAGGTCATCCCAATATAATCAATGCTCAGGTAGACATTCGCAGGTAGGATCGATGGTATGGGTAGGGTAGCAAAGCCTAAATCCTAAAAGCACAACTGGTACCCCAAGGGTGCACCAATTCTATTATGGATAGAAACTTCCTATGGATTGGGGGTACCACAACAAACACTATTGACAACAAAAATCAATCTTTCCCAATATGCATGAACATTAAGCAAATATAACACTAAGGGATATCGAATCGTACCTTATTCCGGACGGTTGAAGTAGATCACCGTTGAGCTTTTCCAATGCAATTACAATTATAATTTGCTCTCAACAACAAATAAAAAATAAAGCATATATATATAAATGTGTTAGAGACATTCTACAATATATATTCAACCATGTATAATCAATCAAATACATCCATGGATTCAAAATTCATATTCAAATTGCACATGAATTGGATAAGAAAAGATATTTCTATTAATAAATTAGATTTATAATAGTGACAAACTCTGTCAGCACTTCTGCAAACCGCATAAACCGAGTCCTCCACCGGGGCCTCCACCACTGCAATCCTCCATATCTCGATAGAGAGCTCACAAAACAAAGGAAATATTGGGAAGAACACTATGTGCTCCAAGGGACAAAGGGATGCAAACTCAAGTATAAGCAAAGCTGAGGCAACAATGGACTATAGTTTCCTTGCTCTTCAATTTCTCATCCTTCAATGTATCCAAGGGGTTCCTTATATAGCACTCTAAAGAGTTAATGGAGGGTCGAATCCAAGCATTCTTAAGGAATATGGAAGGAAAAGAGTCAAGTTATTCGGACTCATATGAGGAAAACTCCAAAAATATTTGTACTTATACACACATCTCGATGTACGAGGGTTTGAGATCAAAAGTCACTTGTACACGTGAGTATAGATTTGAAAGTCGCATACAAAAATAAACAAGTGTTTTTTAGGGATGAATTTGGAACATCAAAGTATAATATAAGTCCATGGGGTCTGAGGAGTCTGCAAAGGGATAGGGAAGGCCATAAATGTGTGATCTACCTTGTGTTGTAAAATCAGCTATAATAGCTGGCATTTGTATTGGTATCCCGGTGATTCCAAATGCTAGATTTCCTTTTGGATGGAAAAAATATATAATGGAAAGATAGAACCCTCCTTCATAAAGGGGGGAACCTTTGGAAGAAATCAACCCATGAGAAGGTTAAATCACCCTAGTCCACTCCCTTTTACCAGGAGCATACCCTTGTCTGGTGGTTTACCTGTCCATAATGGTAGTAATATTTCTAAAAGTTTGGCATCTGCTTGGGGCAATAATGTCCTTGGTGAAAATTACCATTCCCTTATGTAGGAGGAGTTCCCTGTCCTAGCACTATTCAAATACCATGGGGTAGTTTTGTTTATGAAAAAATTCCCTTCATTGGGGGAAACCAAATTTTATGGGGGACATCAATTTACTAGGGGAAATCCTTCCTATGGGGTAATCAATATTTTGTGGGAATCCATGATTTCCCAACTTTGTATTCTTATGGATGTTAGTATATGGGAGGACCTTATGGTCGAAGTGGTTTTAATTCCAAATTAATTTTGACACAAAATCCATTTTCCAACACAGTTACCATTCTTGGATACTCTCTAAATTTACCATATTTGTCCATATTAACGAATGATTCCATTTAGCATAACCCCTTATGGCCAACATTCCCCCATAAAATCCCATCATATTTACCGATGTTTAACGTCAAAACAGGGGATGACCCATCCACACATATTATGACTTATCATTTGTGGCGTCTCTCTAAATCTATGTTGTATGACAATGCAAAATTGTGTCTTTTTCCCCGCACGCTAATCAAAAGTGGTTCCAAATGGTACATTGAGATACCTAATGCTTCTTATAGAAGATTCAATGCATTATTAATGGAATTTATTTTGCATTTCCAACTACCTATCTATTATAATATAGGAACTAGTATTTTGACTTCATTGTATCAAAATACCACCACACATATCTCTGGTCACATTCATTAATGGAGGTGAAGGTGGAGGCTTGTCAAAGCTTCCATTCCTTACTAGTTATTAGCATATTGGTTTATGAAATCCCTTTTACCTCCCATTTTTCATGATGTAACTATGGATAGGGTTAGAATTGAGGAACAAGCTATACGTCATGCCTAACATTTGGATTTGATCTATTCACAATTGGTTACCTTATATCCCATAATTCTTCATTCTCCTCGATCGTCAACTGATCCATCAAGGCCCATCCTAGGACCACATGTCAATGGTGTTTTTAGTTTTGACTCCACTACTTTAGTGAATTAGTTGAGTGAAAAACTCAACCAACTTGTGATTTCCAATTCACCCACTCCAACTATGTTCTACTACAAAACACTCCAGTTTTCCAACTCAAACCTTTGAGGTGAACATTATACAATCACAACCATAAAAATACCAATATTATGGGGGTTAAATAAATAAAAAGAAGGATAAAAACCTCTCTAATGAGTATGGAACCTAGCAAGCCCAAACACCTAATGCTGGGGGAAATAAAAATAAAAGGAATACTAAATTCCCTTTTAATATTTGTGGGGGTGATCATATGACCCATTTTTTTCCATGATTACAAGAATTCAATGAGTTCATTACTCATAAAGACTCCAAAAAACCATATTCCATTTTAACACATCCTTTTCCTCCCTAGAACCATCATCAACAAAAGTTTGTTACAAATCCTCCTCCTTTATAAGGGGGCACTGAAGGTCATCCTCCTTCAGTGGATGGAACATAAAATGACAATGTGTTTTTATGTGAGGAAACTATCTCCTTAATTACTCGAAACCACACTTATGAGAAAATTGAGACTAGTTCTCCTAAAAAGGACTTAGCTTCTTCCTCTAAACCTAATTCCCCTCTTCAAATAGAGAGTCTTGTTCTTGAAACGTTCATTCACCCTTCTGAGGGGGTATTTTGATTAGTGACACATAATTCCAATGCTATATATGCTCACAATTACAATATTGTATATGATTTAGCTCATGCCCCTTTTTCTATGTCTACTTTGGAAGTGTTGCAAAGTTGTCCTATGCAACATAAGTCATTTTTGTCATCCATTAGTAGCATTAATCCCATTTAATCAAGTTTTCTTATTTTTTATATGAAATGTATCTAACTGAGGTTCTCCCACCATATTTCTTTAAAATTCAAGTAGTCTTACGTGGGAAAAAGTTATTCCGCACCGTCATTAAGGAAGGAGAATATCTATGTGTTATGTCTATTTCACGTTTGTGTGTGATAGGCTATCTGGATCTTGTCCAATAATACACCACTCCAAATTTCATTTATGTTTTAACTTTTACACCTTATGGAATCCTAGTTTCCCTACCCATTGAACTTAGGGAAAGACTACTACGGTCGATGTCAAAGTAGTCAACCCTCCTTTATATTACAATTTGTTTCTAGGGTATAGCTAGTTTTATTCCATGAAAGTGGTAGTATCGTTATTCTTTCAAATCCTATGCTTTCCCCATAAAGGTAATATTGTCACCATAGACCAACTTGCTTACTGCATACCCGATTTCGCCTTAATCCCAACATTAATTTTCCTTTTGTAAGAAATTCCATGAAGGCATATGAGAGCATGGGTGTTGGATTATTTAATGACTCATATTTGATGGATTCATTCCCCTTTCCCAAACCTAATGCCTCTAAAATGGAACCTCCTATTTTCATTATCACTTCAATGATTGATAGATACCTTGGTTCTTCTGATTTGTAGGTTATACCTGAATCCAATAAAGTTTATTCCAATCCACTCATAGTGTTATAGGATACTTCCAAAGTTATTTAGACAACCTCCATTGATTCGGATCATGATCCACAATAGGTTATCTATTTAGATCAAGATATAATTCCCTCTTGGGACACTTCACCATCTCCTTCACATAAATATCTCAAAATTCATGGATACATGTGATAAGCCTTTGGAGGATATGTGTCATTGTGCCTATTCCATTCTATATTCATAAAATATGGAGGAAGTTCTCCAAAATCCTTAACCTCGCCAAGTTTTTTATCTCAATGTTGACTAAGAACCTCATCCAGTTATTGATCTTGATCTAATCCTCAAGTAGTTGTTGATCTCGATCCTTTTTCAGATCCTTTCCCACTTTCCAATCCTAATCCCTTTACCTCTTGGGATGATCCTTCACATTGTTAGTTTTTCTTTAGATCTGCTTAGATTATCTAGGATATTTATCTGAAAGAATAACAAGTAAAGAAATATGTGTAAGATATAAAATATACACGAGACACAAATATTTTCACCAGGGAAACCATAAAGGATAAAACCCCACAAAGTTCCTCATAATAGTAAGATGATCAAAAGCATTAGTAAGAAGTATTTAGTAGCTATCTATCTCTCATCCTTTCTCTCTCTCTCTCTCTCTCTCTCATGCGAACTTGAGAGTTTGAGGTGTGTATAAATGAGGGAGAGTGCCTCCCTATTATACCCTTTCAAGTCACTGAATCGACATAATATTTGGGCCCACATATCTTCCCTGATAGGGACGAATTCTCCTAGGGAGACTCTAAATACACAGTACATGATGTTACACTAGGGACTATTTCCTTGACTTACAATGGAGGTTGTACCTCAAGGTCTAGACATAATTAAGGAATCCCGCAAGGGGGTAAACACATCCGCAATGGGGGCACAATAACATACAATGATAATATACATCAAAATATCTTCCAAAGATACAAATACATCAACACTCCCTCTTAACTAGGAAGGTATTATCTCTCTTCACAACCATCAACAAATATGATCTTATCTTCATCACAGATTCATCAACTTGGAGTCTAGAATCATCATCATAGCTTTTGCCATCATCTTCTTATTATTGATCATTGATCAGAACTATCTATCATTGGAAGTTTCTATAGAGCCAACCCTCTCTCGACTAGGTGTACGCCTAGTCCTCATCTAGGTCGTCATCACATCTCAAGCAATCCATCTCATAGGAACAATTTAGGACCTTATTTATATTTCCATGACAATAACCTACGTCTCCTACCTTCATCTCATCATATCCAAATCATCTCTTTTGTCCTGCAAAAAAAAAGGGGGGAACAAAGCTTTAGATGCAAACCACCTCCATTCTTTCACCATAGTAGTAATCCAGGATAATTTTAACAACATTAAGACAACATCCATCTTCTACTATGTGAGAATTGCCTAGGATCACACTCATTGCATTACATCTCTACATGGTAAACCCACGTTCTATCAGTAGAACAACCTAGGTGCACCTCTCGTGTTTCATGACCTTATCATATCAACATGGGAACACACATATATAGATATATATGTAAGCACAAATTACAACCAAACAACCTACTACATCAAAACCTTTTACATTCTCTGGTCAATCTCAAGGACTTGTCACATCTGAACAACCTGTGTCCAGGATATTTTACATTCAGACAAACTTTAGGGTGTATTACATCCAAATAACCTACATACCACGCCAGGTCTCATCTTACACTCAGACAACCCAAATGACTTGTTACATTCGATTAACCTGCTTACCACACCAGGTCTCATTTTACACATGAATAACTTGTCACAGGACGTATTACATCCAAGGATAACCTGCGACCTTTTCCATGACTGATTACATCCAAGTACAACCTACAGGACTAATTACGTTTGAGCATCCTTCTTCACCAGGATTTTTCCCGCTCGGACAACCTGTCACATTTCCCATGTGAGATATCATGCATAAGCTATTTATAGCATAGAACACATCAGTATTGATTAGATCCAAGGATCCTATGATATTTTCTAGGACTTATCTAAGGATAAACTACATGTTTGATTACGTCTGAGAAACCTACAAAATTCACTAGGATGTTACGCTCAGACAACCTGTCTCTCTAGCTATGCTAGAACACATCACTCCCTCTTTCGAGGGATCTCGATCTGGATCACACCAAGTATTTCTCTCCAATACTCAAACCTACAAAATTCACTAGGATGTTATGCTCAGAGAACCTGTCTCTCTAGCTATGCTAGAACACATCACTCCCTCTTTCGAGGGATCTCGATCTGGATCACACCAAGTATTTCTCTCCAGTACTCAAACTTCACTCTTTCTAGAAGCTTGGTTAACACATTGGCTATCTTCTCCTCTTTTGTCGCGTACTAGGGTTTCACTTCTCCTCTCTGCACCACATCCTTGATATAGTGGAACTTGATCTTGATGTGCTTCAACTTGTCATGGAACACTGGTTTTTCTGATAGCTTCATGCAACGTTGATTGTTGCAGAATATCTAAGTCACATCCAAGTAGATATCAAATAAGTTAGATAGTATCTTTCGTAGACACACTGCCTCGCAACTAGTCGAACAAGAGACAACATACTCTGCCTTGGTTGTACTCAACCCCACACATGATTGCTTCCTGCTGAAGTAGGAGATCATGCTAGATCCCAAACTGAAGTAGCAACCTGAGGTTATCTTCCTATCAGTAGCGCTACCTTCCCAGTATGAATCAACATAACCATGTAGGCTAATCTTCTAATTGGCATCATCTTTGAGGCCATAATCCACTATACCTTTTAGGTACCTCAGAACATGCTTTACAGCTATCAAGTGAACATGTCTCAGATCCTTCAAGGACTAGATCAGGGCGTTCACCTCAAAGCATATTTCTGGTCTTGTATTCATCAGATACATCAATGAGCTAATCATCTGACACTACATCATGGCATCAATTGACTCAGATGAAGAATCACTCAAAAGCTTCAATTTATATGCTATAGGTATGGCTATCACCTTCTAGTCCAACATTCTGAATCTCTTTATAATAGCCACTGCATACTTCCCTTTCCCGATGAAGATTCCATCTACACTCTTCCACACCTTCATTCCTAATAATTAGTGCATCATAACTATGTCTTTCATCTCAAACTTTGTAGCAAGTATCCTCCTTGCTTCTGTAATGATTTCCTCATCACCTGTCAGAAACAAGTCATCAACATATACCAAGAGTATCACAGGCCTTATGTATTCCACCTTGAAGTAGAGGTTGGAATCTGATTTACTCAGTACATCCCAAGCTCATCGGGAAGCTATCCATCATGTTGTACCATGTTCTTGAATCTTGTTTCAATCCATACAAGGCCTTCTTCAATTTGCACACATGGGTCTTCCTTTCATGTGTCTTGAATCCCAGTGGTTGTTCCAGATACACTTCCTCCTTGACTACACCATTCAAGAAAGTTGTATTGACATCCATTTGGTGTATTTTCCATTTCATAACTGCTTCCAAAGCAAGTATGGTCCTAATGGAAGTGTACCTTTCCACGGGTGCAAATGTCTCTTCATAGTATATTCCTTATTTCTGCAAGAATCCTCATGTTATGAACCTTGCCTTGTATTTCTCGATGCTTCCATCTGCAGCATGCTTGATCTTGTAGATCCACTTTGAAGTCATGACGAACTTCTTCTCTAGTCTTTGAACAATCTCCCAAACATCATTCTTCATGATCGATTGATATTCCTCAATCATAGTATCCTTCCATTCTTTATTTTTTGTAGATTCTTCATACGTGGAAGGTTCTCTGACAATGATGTCACATGGCAAGGACAAATAGCTATTGTAGGGTTTTTCCCTCTTTATCTCTCTATGTATTCCATCTGGAGCGTCATAGCTTTCAGGTTCTCATATGAGCTCTTGTTCCCATGTTGGTTTCCTATTGTGGGAGTCCTTCTCGAGGAATGTCTCTACCGTATCTTGTGGTTTTGTCATGTCATGATATTTAGGGTCTTCTAGAATTTCTTCTCCAATTTCCATGTCTCAGATTCTCGTCTCTTCAGGTTCCTTGACTTCCTGGATAGGAGTCGTCCTAGATCTGAAGTATGTTGAGTATTCATCAAAGTTTACATCTCTAATGATGTCGATCTTCTTGAATGCTAGGAAGTATATTCGATAGGAATTTCATGTATCATTGTATCCTACGAATATACCCTTCCTCCTAGAAGGATTGATATTGGTCCTTTTATCCTTTGGGATATGTATATACACTGGGAAACCAAATATTCTTAGATGGATGAATTATGGTTTCTCTCCTGAGAAATCTTCTTCAGGAGTCTTGTTGTCAAGTACTCGATGAGGAGTATGTTCTATACATACACAACTATTCTTGTTGCCTCTGCCTAAAGGTGCACAGGAATATCCTGGTCATGCAGCATAGCTCTTGCTGCTTCCATGATGGTTTGGTTCTGTTAAAATATCATAACTTCAAAGGATATTCTAAATGTATTTTACTGATTTACCCCAAGGGATATGTTATTATTCCTCCGTCGGGATGTTATTATTGTAATTAGTCATCATAGAGTCATGAGGTAAATCCTCCATTGTAAGTCGGGTCAATAGTACCCCAATGAATATAATATAATATTGTTTTGAGTCTTCCTAGGTGAAGTCAGCCCAGTCGGTTTAGTGGGACCAACTTGTTAGGGTAAAATTTAAGTGACTTAAAGTGTATAAATAGAGGATTTGTGTTCCTCATTATAACACAGACTCACTCACTTGTGTAGCACATAGGGGAGAGAAACAGAGAGAGAGAGAGAGAGAGAGAGAGAGAGAGAGAGAGAGAGATCAACAAGGAGGAGAATACATATTTTGAGGTTGTATCTTATACATCCTATACCGAGGAATTTTTGTTGGGTTTTCTTCTCCTTCAGGGTTTCCCAGGTGTTAGCACTCAAAATTTACCTCAGGTTACAAAAAGGTAATATCAAGCTAACCACACAACCAAGCTTTAGGAAATAAAGATGGAATCTTTCTCTCCAGAGAGGGATCTCTCAGTGATTGTTTAACAAGGCCATATATACGAAAAAGAAATAAAATTCAGATTGTTGTTGTTGTTGGTTGAAACAATGTAAGCATACATTGGATAGTGGAGTCAAAATAAATATATATCAATCACAATGTTGTTTGCATGTAAATTTCTAACAAAAGAAAGGTAACAATTTACTCACACTCAAAATGCTTTGGTCTAGTGAAACAGAAGAAATAAGGAACATTCCATCATCATGGGAATCTATCAAGGATGAATCCAATGTCAAATTTAGTGGAATAGGTTTTGTGAATATCTAAAATCCATAGACAGAGCATATATGTATGAAATATGTACTATCAAAAACTTATTTCAGACATGAAAGAAAACATTATGGAAGTAATAACAGGAAATAAATTCACATGAGAAAGGGAAAAAAAGACTATAACATAAACAACACATGAATCTTTGAAAAATGCCAGCTTTGGCTCTATGATTTTATTAAAGATAAATCTCAAATTACAAAGCTCAATTCTCACGAGTTTCAACCATTTTTTTATTGCAATAAGTAGTTCTTATACAAATTGCTCCATGAGTTGAAATACCAAATTGCTAAAAATAGGCATAACCTCCTTTACATGTGTCATCTACACTTATTAACTACTAACTATTTTTGAATAGTAAACAAAATTCCTAGCTAACTAATTCTTCAGCAATAACTCTTCCATGATCGTCAAGCATCTTTAGGTATGTAGTATATATTTGGATCTTCCATATTTCTCTATTGATTTCCATTGTTCTACAGATGGTAAGTCCAAGGTGAGTTTATTTTGATAGCACACTCAGCTCCACGTGGTCCCTGTATGAATAGTCAGGAAAGCATGCACACGTGGTCCTGAAAGACAATACCATATCAAAGTCATCTTCCATATTGTCCACAATTGTTTTCCCTGACAGTGATTGTTACACGTATGCAAATTTGGTGTGGTATGATATGCATATGATTAACTTGTTCGGATACTCTTTTTGTGATAGCATGCTTCCTTTCTCTTCCTAGAAGAAGGTAGTCCATTTTTTAACAAGGGATCAAATATGTCCAAAAACATCTTCACCCAGTGTGCCATGATCCCAACCTTTGCCTCAACTATGTCTAACTGATGGTTTTTATTGACAACCTTTCTTTCCCAAGTTATAATGGATATTCTATCTTTAATATTGGTTGCTTTCAGCTTGTCTTCTGTCAATACATTTAGGAATTTAATGGTATTATTTGCAGTCTCTATTGGATTTTTGTTCAATATTTCCTTCACAGATGTCACACTTTATTTGGATGATTTTAACAACATCTCCTTATCCAAAACATAATCCAGGTAGGGTCTTAACTTAGTTGCTTATGATATGAGTTCATCCAAGATTATGTGTTTAGATCCTTGTACTAACAACTTCCATGTAACCTAGTTCATTAACTTATCATTTTTATTTTGCAATTCCTGGCATTTTACTTCCCATGATTTTCTTTCTTGTTCTTTATTTAAAGCTAAACTTTCCAAATTTTTGTTCTGGTTATTTAACTCATCAAGCTCCAATTATTTCAAACTAACTTGAGACATAGCTTGAACAATAGATTGTTCACTAGATTTTGTTGAAGGTGATCTTATCTTGTCTTCAAGTTCCTTTTCTTTCTCTTGTAGATTCTTTTCCAGTTCTTCATATTTTCTCTTGAGACCCTTTTCATTCTCCACCAAAAGAGACATATCTCTTTCCCACTGCTTTTCCTTCTCTATGAATTTCAATAATTTTTCTTTGCAATCAGTTAATTCACAATTCAAATCTTATTTTCCCTTTTCAAGCTCTGTTAGATCAAAAGCTTGTATTAGCTGAGTGGATGGGATCTTAAACTTCTTCTTCAATAATTGAATGGTGCTCTATTTTTAATTCAATACTTTCTATGTGGAAGACCCTTTGGTTGCTTGGATATTGGTAGCCAACAAATTTGTTTGTAATTTTTTAATGTGTGCTTGGTGATCCTTGTTCTCCACTTTCTCCTGCCTGAGTTGATTTTCAATCTTACTTTTACTAGATTAAAATATGGATACTTTCAATCTAGCCTTCAGCAGGTCAGTGTATATAATATCCCCAGTTTTTTTGTGCAAGTGGATCATATCAGGAATGGGGATATTCTTCAAGCTCATTTTCATTTCAACAACCTTATCCTTTGTTTCTATTTCCAAATTCAATGCATTTTGAATGTGATCCCTAACAGACACTAGGGATACATCGTTATTAGAAATTTTCTTGACCCCTACATACAATTTCAGGGCTTCACCTCAAGCCAACTCCTTATCATCTTTATATTTGTCGAATAATTCAGATCTAGTCTTGAAATGGGAGGTGGAATCAGTGGGTGTTTAAGAAAAAGCATAGTCTTTGGCCTCATATGCATGTCTTTTCACCTTCACTTTCTTCTTCTTACCCTTGACTTCTGTCATTTTCACCAGCTGTCATGTTTCTTCAACCTTTTGCTTGTTAGGTATTCTTGTTGTATCCTCTTCCTCTATGTCCATGGTATCAAAGAAGTCTCTTTTATTGGTTTTCTTAGAACAACTAGATATTGTTGTAATATTTCCTACTGATGGAACTATGCTTGAAATTTCAGGTTGTAATGAGTTGACTTCCTTCAGTAAGGAAGTAGAATCTTCTTACATATTGGCATCCCCCTGAGTCTCATGAGGGTATTCAAACCAATTTGCAGTATCAAATAGACCTGCAACTTCAAAATGCTCAAAGGTCTTATTCTTATTAACTTGTCTCCTGATAGAAATAATATGATGGGGATTATATTTTATGGCAACCTCTGTTTGAAACCCCATTTCTCTCACCAAGATTTATATCATTGGCAGTGCAAACTTTTTCTTTATAATGAATGGGGCTACATCCCATGGGAACTTGATCTCTGAAGATTTCTTGAAATTAAGAAAATGCTTATTCTCTACTATCAACTTCTATCTAATTAACTCCAAAGAAAACACTCTAACAATAAAAAAGGCAGGTATCATGTAGGGTTGATGAACAAACCCATATAATCTTATCACTGTATGTAACACTCTGGTTTTGACCCCATTTGCATTAATGTATATGATGTAATTATTATATGGAATCGTGACAAGGAGCTCAAGGCCAAGGCCCTATAATTGACTAATGTTTGGTATATAGGAGATCGTGGTTATGCCTATGGTTTATGTGCTAAGGCAAGAACATTTGTAAACATCATGTAAATATGCAAATTAATGAAAAACCCACAACCAGCTATGTCAATGCAAAGAATAATGAGATGGGGGCATGCTTTTCCTAAGGATAAGGGCGAGGGAATGTTAACCTTGAACCAATTTGGGAAAAATCCATGTGTCATGTGGAAATCCCATCAAAACTGTCAACTACCCTTTTTCTTGTCTTTTCTTCCCAACCATTTATTTCTACCAAAATGTGGTTGAGGTAGTTATTGCATGGAAGGGGAAGAGTATGGGAAAATTTAAATTGGGCAGAGCACCCAGTTTTGAATGTCATATTTTTCTTGCATGGAAAAGAAAACACCAGAACTGTATGCCAGTTCGAGGGTGGACCACACATTACATCTTTGTTTTTGGATTCACGTTTTTGGGAGCTACGGAACATCTTGCTCAGGATTCATTATTCCCCATTCGCATGGAAGTTCTTGGGGAAGCGGAGTTCTTCCTATGTGTATCCTTTGTGTTCTGAAATTGTTTTTCCTTGGAGATACTGTGACTCCTGTGTTGTAGCGTTACCTTGAGCTACAGAGTGTATGAGACCCTGTTACTAGTGTTCCAGCGTAAAGCCTGTGTCGTGGAGTCTCCCTGTGGTTGTTCTGTTGTGCGCCCTGGTTTGGGTTCTGAACTATGTACAAGACTTAGGAGTGGGAGAGACATAGAATGTGCTTGATAAACCTAGTGTGGAACCTCACAATAATATAAGAGTGGCTGGTGAACCTGCTATGCACATCCTGAAGAGCACTGGAAGGGAAGGTGTAGCCCGAGGGACTGTGAAGCAAATAAGGGGATACTTCCTTGTGTTAAGTGTGTAGGTAGTGGGAAATCTAGGCTAGATAGGTCATGTGAAGGTTTTCTTAGCTCTGTAGATGATCTCACTAGCTTAGCAGTTCTTCCTACCCATTTCCTTAGAAGCCTGATAAACCCAACTAGGAATATGGCTTGGCTAATAGCCTGATAAACCCACCTGTTGGCTTGGCTGTGTATTTTTGAGTTTTTCCTTCTAAGTAACCTTTGGCTGGAAGGTCTGATAAACCTAGCAGTGAGATGGATTGACTGTGTACAGTCTGATAAACCCATATGTTGGCTTGACTGGTCCTTAAGGTGAATGATTGTATTGACTGCGAATAGTATGTGAAACCCAACTGTGAGATGGCTTAGCTAAGTAGCATGTGAAAACCATATGTTGGTTGTTTCCCCTTGCATCCTGATAAACCCAACTGTGTTGGCTTAGATGAGTTTTGTTGCACCCTTGGCTATTTATGTGTCTTCTAGTGTTCCCTTACTCCTTGAGGAAATCATGCCCAACTTGGGGGTGTCAGTGTTGTTGAGAGATTGATGAGCGTATTGGCCTATGGTTGGGTGGAACGTTGTAGCGACATAGCTAGTTGCGTGACAAGTTATTCTAAAGATAAGTTTTCTTAACTATGTTAATCTATGCAATTGTATTTCTTGCATTGTAATTTCTTGATGGAATATGACGAATATGTTGGCTGTGTTGAATTGATGAATTGTTCCTTTGATTAACTACAATTATAGGCATTGATGTATGTTTCCTTCAATTCATTGTTAAACTAAGTTGCAGGGTTAGAATGTCGGATTGATGTTGGCCTGGATGGCCAATTTTGTTCCTAGACTTCGATTAGCAGGTCAAAATTCAAGGAAAAACCTTGTTCCACAATAGGTTATTCCACAGGAGGGATGCGGAATGTGGAAGACATCCTTTGGAATATTTGGACCTCTGCAATTCCCTTTCCGCAATTGTGGGATGCGAGATGTGGAGATGTATTTTTGTGGAATTTCGGCTTTCCGCAATTCCCTTTCCACAATATCCTTTCCGCAACTTGCGGGATGCGGGATGCGGCGTCACAGATTTCGATTTCTGCAACCGTCATTTCTGCATGTGAGAATGTAGGATGTGGAATCGCGATATCATGATTTCCACAATTCTTGATCCCACAACTCAAGTTTTTTGCGTCGTTGATTTTTGTAGGATGATTCTTAGCCATTGATTTGATTCTAGATGCGGGGTTGTTTGCAATCGTTGATTTTCATCATTTTTTCTCTCCTTCATCCAATCTCCTCTGAGATATTTCCTTGGAGATCGTCAAACTTTTCAATGGAATATGGGAGGGAGCATGATAGTGTTGGAAATATCAAGAAGTGGTTTGCAGCCATGCCCTATGTTTCGATGAAAAGTAAAGGTTCTCGATGAAATTTTTAATTCTGCATGATAATGGGGTATGGGTACGCGACACTGTACCTTTTTGAAATAGAAATCAGTCTCCTATTCTCTTTTTAGGAGAGAACTATAGAATTCCCTTCTTCTATGGTAGCACCCTAGGCAATATTTTCTGGAAGAATCCATTGTAGATCTCTGTCATACGAAAATTGATGTACTTGTTGTAATCCCTATTCATTTCTTCTGTAAGTACAATTTCAAGGAGCTGCAAGTTTTCTTTATTGAATGATAATAACATCTTAAGAAGATATGACTAGAATCTAAATCACCTTGTTTTGTGGAATTCATCTAGATAAGAATGAATATTTTTAGCTAGATACTCATCAAATTTAAGATAAGAAGACTATATTGACTCACTCGACTGTTCTGACTCAATTTGACTAGTGCTAAGGGTAAATAACAATCTCATTAATGTTTTTGTGACATACTTATTTATATCTAACCCTAAAATTTTACTTATGAGGGTATGACACATTGGGTTTCTTCATTGAATAAGTTAGAATCAACATGGAAAGGCTGGTTCTGTAATTGGATATCAAGTTTGAAACAAATCTTGAAGAAATCCTGCTTCTGTTCAATGGTAGACTCTCTAAAATACCGGATAATTATTTCTTCAATATATTCTTTAGAAACTTGGGTAAACTCATTAGGAACATAGAAATTGGTTCTGATAAAAAGAGGGCTAACTGGACATAGGATTTTAGACTTTGTTGCATCCATAATTAACCTCTTAGAAGAGGAGTAATTACTAGCGCACCAGTCGACAAACTAAGGACAATTTAGGGTTTTATATGTAGAAAAATAATGAGAGTATGACCTGAAAACACAATGAACCTCTGTCCCCTGGTCTTTGAGTAGTTTTAATTTATTTTTAGCAGCATCTATTGAACCATTCGGGAGTATTGTGTCAAAAAATTCTAAATCTTTATCCTCAAACAACTCTTCAATCCTCTAATATTCCAGGTTTTGGCTGTCTAGTTATTCTACCTCATCCATATTAAATACTTGTTCAATGAGGATAAGTAGACTACCAGGTCTGTTGACAAGTGGTCCAAGGATTTTTTCTGAGCTAGCTACTTTCACATGGTCCTGGGATTTCGCTTTCCAATGCACAGAATAAATAAATTACCTAAATCCACATGCACATACTTTTATATTATTTTTTATTCCTTGCCAACCATGCATATTTCACAACAGAAACATCTCACATACGTTCATTCTATACCCTTCATCCTGAGTTGTTGATATTTTACCTTATTTAAATCACCTATATGTATTCTCTGTTATGCTTCCTTCCCTAATCTCCTTCCAACTGCAAATTGAATTATGACCATAGATCTATCCTTTGATTGATCTTCTCCGTTAATTATTTCCACCTCTTCACTCACCTTTGTAACCTTTCCGCCCAACCTTAGTCTCTTAAGAAACATGCATTTCTCCATTGCGAAAAGGTTGTATGCCATAGATCTAAATCCACTTTGATCTAAACCGTTGAATTATGTTCTTGCCTACCCAATTCCGTTGATCCTCCTTTTAGTTTGTAGTGTGCATGTTCAATCAGTGGAATTGTTTTAAGATGTAGATATGTTTCATATTAAATGTGCACCCTTGATTTCATATTGCCTATAGTTCATTCTGCAACCTTACCAAATTCCTTCTTCCATGCACCTTTGATCAGCGAAAAAATTACCTATCGTCGATCTAAATCATACCTTCATTTGGACCGTTGAACAACGCGGTCCCTACCACATTCCATTGAGCTTGATAGTTTTATTCATCCATGCACCTTTCAGCTGCAGAATTAATGTAGACTATTGATATGGATTAGGCTATGATCTGAGTTGTCAAAACATGAGGCCCCTACCTGATTCTGTAGATTTTGAAACTAACTTACTCTATGCTTGTTCACATAGAGGAATCCATTCGAAACATATATCAAAAACCTCTTTAAATATATGACATTCAATATTGATGGCCTACCAAATTCTACAAATATAAAAATTTTATTTATGTGCGCATGCTCTCGTAGTGAAATTGGCATCCACCTTAGATATGTTTCATCCTCATATCTTCATCGTTGAAATGTGAATTCCCTACACCATTCTTCTGATTTTGAAATTTTATTACCTTGTGCATGTTTAACCAATAGAATTCTTGATGACCGTAGATCTTCCTCCCCCTATTGATATGATAGTTGATTCTATTTGTAGGTTAATACCATTCCATAGGAAATGAAAATTATTTGAAACGTGCATCTTACCTGTAACCGTCGATCTTAACTAATGTAGATCTACACCCTTAATTTATGTTGTAACATAACACTAAGCAAATTTCTTATATGCAGCGTATCTCCAAGGTCACGCTTATGAATTTTTCACTTTTTTCATTTGAAACCTAGGAATGGGTCATTCAAAACATTTAGAACCCCTTATGGACACTACTAGGTTACATGATACAAAAATTTTAAACATCACCTTTCATCTTCTCTGGTCTAACCCCTTCCAACTCATTAGCCCAAAATGGTGCGAACACCAAGATAAATATTGTGCCTATCTTGTGATTGTGGTTCTTTCAGTGATTCTGTATATGCTATTGTTATGAATTTGGATTAAACACTAATTATATCTAGCTATCATATGACATATTAACATGGTATTAGAGCTATCTTTAATAGAACATCTTTCACGAGGTGAAACTCTCTCTCCACTCCCTCTGGAAGAAATTAGGGTTTCTGCAAAGTTTGGAATTTGGAATATCTTCTTGCATATAAATTTGCACCTCCCTAGATTGCATCCATTGAGCCCAGTATTGATGTTTTTTGGTGGTTGAATCTTTGGGAAATCCAAACCCTAGTGTTTCCCTGAACCAAAAAACTATAGAAACCTAGAACCAGAAATTCTGAAGAAGCTGCAACCTCGCAAGCAAGTTTTGAAGGGTAAAGTTTTGGGATCTCTAGAAACCAATTGGACCAACCAACTCTCCTCAATCATGTGCATCTCCTAGTAATGTCAACTTTTCATTTTGAGAAATTTCAATTTTTAGTGACCTCTTGGAGAGGATGGCCCCAAGCACTAACCTTGAGGACAAACTGGAAGGAATATAAAACTTCCTAGCATGGAAGTATAGGATTGGTCTCATTCTTAAATAGAATGATCTTGAGAAGTACATCAAGGATGAATTTACAAAACCAAAAGAAGATGAAGCTAAGGAGAAGCAAGAGCAAGACCTAATCAAGCCAATGTGGATCATTACTGATCCTATCAAATAAGACTTGATCCCTCAAGTGTCATATAAGAAGAAACCAAATAAAATTTATGATGCACTTTCTAGAAAGTATGAGGGAAAGAAAATCAACATAAAGATGAATTTGAGAGCTCAATTGAAGGGTACCAAGATGAACAAAGGACAATCAATTCAAGATTACTTCACAAGGGTATTCTAGTTTAGAGAACAACTCAGTGATATTGGAGACACCCTTGATGAGGATGAGGAAGAAAAACCTCGAACGAGATTAACAAAAGAAGAAGATGTACTATTCTCTGCACTCTTTGGGTTTGTAACACCTGGAGAAGATATATGGATTATTGATAGTGGTGCTTCAAATCACATGATAGGGAAGAAGTAGACTTTGTCAAGAATTGAAGAAAAGAGTTCTCCTCGGAAAGTATCATTAGGAGATAACTATCAATATCCCATCAAAGGTATTGGTGAATCAAGCTACAAGCTTAACTCTCGAACTTCCATGAAAATTAAGGAAGTACTATATGTACCTGGTTTGAAAAAGGAACCTACTTTCCATCTCTGCACTGGATAAGAAAGGATATAAATTTTATTTCATAGATGGAGAAGTGCGTATGTGGTCCAAAGGAAAGACACTTGAAGAGGTTGTGGTCATTGGTGAAGAAGAAGGAGGATTGTACAAACTCAAAGGACATCCAGAGACAGCCCTTGTCCATGAGACTACTATCTCAAGTGAACTATGGCATAGGAGGATTTCTCACATCAACTAGAAAGTACTACCCTATGTGATCAAGGTGGTAACAGGGTTACCAGATATGAATATTGACCATGAGGGAACTTGCAAAGGATGTGCAAGAGGAAAGAACATAAAGAATCCCTTTCCGAAAAGTGAAACAAAGACTAAAGGTACATTGGAATTAATTCATTCTGATGTATGTGGTCCTATTCCCTCCATATAGTTAAGTGGACATGAATATTATATCACATTTATTACTGACTATTCAGGAAATACATGGATATATTTCTTCAAGACCAAGAGTGAAGCATTTGGGAAATTCAAGGAATTCAAATCCTTGATAGAGAACCATTAAAAAAGAAGAATCAAGACATTGATATCAGATAATGGTGGAGAATATACTTCAAAATAATTTGAAGCATTCTGTAAGGAGGATGGAATCAAGAGGGAACTAACTACTCCCTACAATCCTCAACAGAATGGTGTTGCAGAAAGAAATAATAGAATCATTATGGAAGCAGTGAAAACAATGATTCATTCCCAAGACCTCCCCATGCACCTGTGGGTTGAAGCAATGAGGACAATTGTGTATGTGCAGAATAGATTATCTCACAGTGCTCTTGGATTCAAGACTCCTAAAGAAATGTATACAGGAAAGAAACTTGAAGTGAGCCATCTTAAGATATTTGGTTGTCCAGTATATGTACATATTCCGAAAGATAAGAGAACCAAGTTGGATTCTTTTGGAAAGAAGGGAATATTTGTTGGATACTGTGAAGTCTCTAAAGCCTTCAGGATATATATTACGTGATTCCATCATATAGATATTTGTAGGGATGTAACATTTGATCAATATATAGATCTCAAGAAATCTAGAAGGTGTCAGCTTGAAGAAGTACATGAAGAGGATGTGCCTCCCAGAATGGTAGAAGTTGAACCCTCTCCTAAAATAGTATCATATGAAGATAATGATATGATAGAACCTTAGGAAACCCCTACTATGGATATATCTCGAAAGAAAAAACCTGCTTGGGTAAGAGAAATCATACTAGAAGCAGAGAAATATAGAGCTCCAGAAGGCTCCACAAGAACAAGCAAAATATAAAATCCATACTCCAATTATGTAGCTTTGATGTGTGACCTTCTAGATCAAGAACCCACTAGCTACGAGGAAGCTTTCCAGAAGAAAGAGTGGGTGGAAGAAATAATGGAAGAATACCAGTCAATAAAGAACAATTATGTTTGTTATATAGTACCCAAACCAAAAAACAAGAGTGTGGTATCTTCGAAATGGATCTACAAGATCAAACATGATGTTGATGGACATATTGAAAAGTGCAAGGAAATATTTGTGGCTAGAGGATTCTCTCAGAATGAGGGGATTGATTATGAAGAGACATTTGCTCCAATAGCTAGGTACACCTCCATCAAAATCACCATGGCACTTATTTCCATGATGAAGTGGTATCTACACCAATTGGATGTAAATACATCCTTCTTGAATGGTATGATTGAGGAAGAGTTTTACATTGAACAACCCAAAGGATTTGAAGTCAAAGATAGAGTGACTCATGTACGTAAGTTGAAAACTGCTCTGTATGGACTAAAGAAGTCTCCTAGAGCTTGGCATGGAAGAATAGATAGATTCTTTACAATATTGGGCTTTACCAAAATAAATATGATCCTAACCTTTACATGAATATTATGGATGATGAACCTGTCATACTATTACTGTATCTTAATGATATATTTCTTATTGGAAATGGGAAACAGATCACAGAAAACAAGAATAATCTAGTCTAAGAAATCGAGATGAAAGATCTTGGATTGATGCATTATTTCCTTGGGTTGGAAGTGTGGCAGATCCCAGAAGGAGTCTTTCTGAACCAGGGAAAGTATGCAGTATAAATATTGAAAATATTTGATATGTTGGATTGTAAATCCATGGCCACACCCATGGACACCAACCTAAAGTTGTTATCTGATGAATCATCAGATTTAGTGGATATTACTTAGTATAGATAGATTATTGGTTCATTGATGTATCTAACGAATACAAGGTCAGATATATGCTTTGATGTGAACACCTTAAGTCAATATCTAGTTAAACCTAGATGGGTTCACTTGATAGTTGCAAAGCATGGGATGAGGTACCTAAAAGGTAGAATAGACTTTGGACTATACTATGTTAGAGATCATGACTGCAAATTGTATGGATATATAGATTCAGATTACGAAGGGAGTGCTACAAAAAGAAAGAGCACATTAGGTGGATTTTATTGTCTGGGATCCTCCATGATCTCATGATTTAGTAAGAAACAGTCCAATGTTTCTCTCAACGCAGCTAAAGCAGAGTACATAGTAGCTTGCTCCGCTAGTTGTGAAGCGATATGGCTTCAGAAATAGATGTCAGGAATATTTGACATGGATTTGGATACCACAATGATTCTTTGTGACAACCAAAGCTGCATAAAGATGATAGAGAATCTTGTGTTCCATGATAAATCAAAGCATATAGAAATCCGATAATTCTTTATAAGGTATATGGTACAAAATGGATCTATAAAGATTTAGTGCATGAGTACTGATGAGAAAGTTGTTGATTTGTTGACCAAGCCTCTATCTCGAGTAAAGTTTGAATATTTCCATGACAATCTTGGTGTATTCAATTGATACTTTCCTTGCAAGGAGGAACAGTGATGATACTACAAAATTTCCTTGCAAGAAGGAATGATGTATATATGGAATCTCTTCAGAAAGGAGGAACATGTCAAATATATGGACTCTCCTTAGAAAGGAAGAACATGTCGATGATATCAACCCTCCTCGAACAAAGGGGGAGTAGGTTGATGATATGGATCCTTTTTAGAAAGGGGGAGTGATGATAAGACTGTCATTGATGATGGGATGACAGTGAAGCTCCAGTATGAAAGAGGCCAAGTACACCTGAAGATGTTGACAAGGTACAAAATTCACTTGTGGACATGTTGTGCCCCTGCTCAATAGCCTTTAAAAAAATATTTCATCAAACAAAATCCCATTTTGTTTTGATGAAAAGTTCAAATTTTAAAGGGAAAAATCTAATGAATTCAGCTACTGAAAGGGTGGAACTCCTTGAGCTACTGATTCGGTGAAATCCCATATTTTTAAACAACCTTTGTAAACTATATTAGATTAACGAAATCACTACTATGAAGTTATTATTTTGGGTGGATTTATACTTAAAAAATCAAAGGATGAGTATTAATGATTCCCATACCTGTTATCGTCATCCTAGTCTTGCATCTTATCCAAAACATTATAAATTGATTTTATTATTTGATTTTATTACTATAACTATTTATAAGGTTACGATATCGGGATATTTTGATCTTGGTATGGTTTGCCATATTATTATGGATTTCATTGGTAAGTTGATTGATGGTTATGAATGGTCGATTCTTTATAACTCTGATAAAGCCTAGAGTATCCAAGGACATATGTCTTACGTGCCCTATCCTAAGTTTACAAACCATCGTTGATATTAACTGTTCATATCGATTTTTATATGGTTTATATTTCATAGTCTGGTTTTGACTTGATGGTTTGTATTATGTTGTATTGTCCGCCACCTTTGAAGGGTAAGTCAAATCTACGGTAAGGGTGATATGTATTATGGTTTATAGTCAGATCAATTTATGCCATAGCCTCCATTCTGATCCACCTGTTGCGAAGTCAATATGCTATCATGACACTGGTACTGAACCCTGTCCATCACATTTAAGTCCCAGTACTTGTCCTCCATCGTGGCTATCTATCAATGGAACACCTATTTCGTGTACAGCGAAGGGCCTCATATCATTAATGCCAGATAAATAATGATAACATGAGTTATCTGGAGTCTTTGACCGTCATTCCTCATTAATCGATTACCTCTCTGAGCGATAATGTCTTCGTTTATGCCGAATTTGCAGGGGTGTAGTCTGCGTTTGTTCATGGCTTATTTTGCTTATCACAAGGTTAAGTTTCATTGCTTGTTCTTGCTCAGTCTTTACCCGAAGTGCTCGTTCTCTAATTTTTTGTCTTGTGTTGAGCTGTGGTATTTGTTTTGTGTGCGGTTACATCCCTTGACACGGCCGGTCATGGCGCCTGTGGTGAGGGTCGAGCCTTGCGAAATGAAATTGCTGGATTCGAACCCTGAGCTGTCAGTAAAGGTTGAGGATATTGGGTGGATGCCATTTATAAGTAAATTCTCTTATTCGAACCCCGAAGTCACAAGGGTTTTTGCTCTCTCCCTAGTTGATTTTCAGGCAGAAGTGGGTGATCTCCATTTTTGGGTGGACGAGCGATCAATGGCGGTTGCCACTGGTCTGTCACTGACCGGTGAGAGGTGGTTTAAATATAAGAGGATGGACATTACTGAGTGGTGGCAGCTGCTAAAGAACCCTGGTCAAGAAGTATCATTCCGCAGTGGAGTAGCTCGCAAATATTTCAAAAAGGAGTGGCGCCCTGTTCTGGATTTGATCCACAGATACCTGACTTGTGAAGGCCGCTTGTCTTCAACGTACATCTATCATCTCAGGCTCATGTCTACATTTATAGTTTTCTCGCTAAACTTACCTTATTATTTGTTGCAAAGTTTGTTTAAGATGTCTGCTGCCATTAAGAAGGGTCCTAAGCATGTTAGTCATAGTCTCTTTCACCATGGCATAGTCCGCATGTTGATTGATAAGGAGCTTTCGAAGTCAAACCGGTCCTGGGATGAGTTCGTCGAGTCCAATGGCTTTTCCTCTTTCTGCCATTGCTAGTTTGACAACCCTGAGGAATGCAACAAGCATAAAGAGCCGAGCCCTGTTTCAGTCCCTTCTTTACGTAAACCCCTGTCTAATCCTGGCCATATGAGTCCTGAACCTTTCCATGATCCTGTGTCTACTCCAGTGAGAAGCGCTGATACTCCTCTGGTTTCTAAACGTGTGAGGATATTTTCATCTCTGTCACCGATTACGCCACAAAATAATATTGATAAAATTTGCAATCATGGATGAGACAGACCGAAAGCCAAGTTGGTAGGTAGATTTACCAAGAGCATGGCAAAAGGTAATACTGTCAAAACCCCCGTGATTGATAGTGTGTGGGTTGAGACTATTGTCATAGAAGAAGCAGATCTTCCACTACCTGTTAATGATAATAATTTTCAGCCTGAGTTCGTTTCGAACCTTGTTGATGAAGGTCCTCCTGTGATTGGTAAAGATACTCCTGTGTTTGATAAAGACGCTTGAGAGGATCCTGTTATTGATCTTCCATTTAAAGAGAAGTCTGTAGAGACAAGCTCACCTGTTTTTCGTGAAGTCGGGGACATGATGCACCCATTGTTCGTGAATTGTCTCTTAGACAAAATATGCAGGATGGAGGAAAGGGTAAATGAAGTAGTATCCAATCGCGATTTGATGGAGGCTGATAATTTGAAGTTAAAGGAGAAAGTTGACTTGAGTGACAAGCATCTCGTGCGTCTGAAAAATCATAAGAATAAGCTAATTAGAAGGGTTCTTAAATTACAGAGTGAGAATGATAAGAACGAAGAAAAGCTACGAGAGCTTAATGCTCAGGTTGTGCTTATGCAGTTTAAGGGTCAGTCGTCGAGTCAGTCGAGTGGTGTGAACATCCAAGTCTTCAACGCGCCTGTAAATTTGTAATGTTTTTGGGGTGTATTTGCTATCGGTGTCCAATTTTGAAGTTATTCTGTACAGGTATTGGCTTGTTTTATTTCTATTTATTATGTAGTTTTTGTTATTTCGATTTTTGTATGTTTGCTAATTATATCACTTTCGTGCGTTGCATTGCAGGTGATATGGTTGCTGTTCTTGCTCAGTTTTCAATGGTTGTTTGCTTTTGGATGATCGCCCACATAATTGGAACAAATCGACTATCAGGCCTTCCAGGTGTTGTTTCATCGTTGAGACTTTCCATTTTTATGGATCGAATATTTACCATTTCTTGGCGTTTTTACGTATATGGAAAAATGACATGTCTTACTTGTCATTTTTAAGGGAAATTGGTTAGAGGGGTCGATTTTGCTATCTCTAGTTTTTAGGACTGTTTCTCTTTGGAGATTACATGTATTTAAGGGGAGATAGCATGTGGGTTAAAGGGTCAATAGTTTGGGGAAAAGAGACAACAAGACTGCGGTTTGATCTTTTGTAACTGGAGACAGCTTCCTGTCAGCAGATACAATCTTTAAACTGGTGATAAATTATATATATGTTTACAGTTTTATGCTTAGCACATGTGTATGCTATCCTTAGTCTTGTTACTATTTTTCTATATTATGCATGTTTTCCATAATCTCTTTTATGAAATTGTGCAAATATATTATGTTTGGCTATTGACTTATGTTGATTATCGTTCTGGTAATAAATGACATGTTGTAAATTGGTGACTGACATCGTTACGTACGTGGTTTACACGTCTATTACATGATCTTGGTGATTTCTAAATTTATTTCGAAGATTTTCAAGATTATTGATATTCCTGTTAGCAGATCTGATTTCAGTTTAAATTTCGCATTGCTCCTGATCAGGATAGTACATAGGTTAGGATAATATGTTTTTCTTTTCTGTTGATTATATTGTTAAAAAATCTATTTGAAATAGATGTTTATATTCATGTCATATGCAGGTTATTCTTTTCATTGTTGATTAATGTACAGATGTATATAATGTATCTTTGTGATTAATCAAGCTTGTTAATAGTTATTTAATTTTCCATCTCTGTGAACTGATTTAACTTAGTTGATTAAGACTGTAATTAATAACTTTATTAATTTGTACAGACATAGATACGTAACTGATAAATAATCAGTAGTGTTAGATCTATCTCTTATATTTTTATACAGTTAAAACCTTTAGGCTAACAGAGCCTTTAAACCTATCGGGAACAACCATCCCAAACAGCTTGGAGCCTGCTTTAAGGATTCCGGTCTGGGTTGTTTCCCCCGTTGCGTGCATAGTCATCTACGCCCGTCAACAATGGCGCTAGAAGGAGGTCCAGCCTAGGAAAATGGATAATGAAAACCATCCTGTAAACAAAGTTAATCAGCCTATCACCCCTCAAATACAGTCAACCACACAACCACGCTCTCACCATTTATCATGAGTGAATGAAACCCTAGTGAGCGACTATGTTCGAAATCTGATCTCTCAGTTCAACGCTCCCGGTATTCACCTACCTGAATAAATTGACCAGTACGAGCAAGCCATAAATGAATCTCGTAGAATTTTAACAAGGGCTTATTTGAATCTCACTGGGCACCTGCCCACTGAATTACCTCTTCCGCAGATTACCCGGCCTCGCACTCATCATCCTGAACCTATCTCGGGAGAACAAGAGCAGTATTTAGGTGCCATTCCCGATCTTCAAATATAACAACCTCTAACAGGCACCAATCATCCTTCCTCTTCTTCAGGACCACCTGCTTCAGGAGGGTCTGGTCAACCACCATCACCACCTCATTCGCCTCCTCGTATTCTTCAAACACCACCTTCACCGCCTCCAACTCCAAGAAACATGGCAGGTGTAAATCCCCCAAACCCTAATGTTAATATGCCATGGTTAGCTCAGGATGCAGTGGCTGTCCTAGGTGATCAACATCCTTTACCTAAGCATCCTGAGAAGTTGTTACCCAAGTTTAACCCTGAGTCGAAAGAGCCAGCAGAAGATCATGTCAAGAAGTTTATGTTAGCTGTTCGGCTCCTAGATGTTGAATATGAAGATGTAGTCTGTCGGATTTTCCCTCATACATTTGAGGGTAAAGCTTCAACGTGGTATTTTTTGCTTACAGTTGGTTCTATTACAAGCTGGAATGAATTCGACCTCGCTTTTATGAACAAATTTAGAGATGACAAGACTCCAGCTGCCTTGGTGTTATAATTGTCTAGAATTCATGTGTAAACCAAGGAAAAGGTCAAAGATTTCAACCAGTGATTCCTTACTCTAAGAAATAGGATCCCTGCTGCTTCAAGACCAGCCGAGGATGTCACCATTGAATTTTACACTTCAGCCTTGCCTGTGTCAATGGCCATGTTTGTCAGACAAAAGGCCAAACTTACCCTTGCTGAAAACTTTGAAGAAGCAATTAAGGTTGAGAAAGATATGTCTGCCATAAAGGAAAATCCTGGAGTAGACACAGATGCTGCATCTTCTTCTCGTAAGAAGACTGACAGTCCTACCAAGAACACAAACCCTGAGAAAAAAGGTCAGGATTCATTAGACCTAGATAGCCTACAAAGAGTTATTAAAAACTGTCTAATGAAATCATTGATCTAAAGAAAGGCTCTTCTAAAAACACTCCTCCTAAAGAACCACCTAGACAACCTTTCAGAAGGCCATTCCCGAATACAGCTCCCAGACAGACTCCACCGTCTGAAGCTAATAGTGTTGATGAAATTAACAGTTTCCTCAAGTTATTAGTTTCAGTTCTAGAAACATCATCTGAAAACGAAACTCAATCTTCAGGATAGAGTTCTGAAGGCACCCAAGATAAAGATAATGACACAGAAGATAAACCTCCTCAAGTTATCAGCCACTTCTGGGATACCTCAGAATTGACTGATGATGAAGATGTAGGTGTAGTCAATGTAAATCAGCATCAGTATAACATTAGAAGAAAGAAAGATCAACCCTTATGGGAACCTTCTACAACTGCTACAGATAATAGTTCAGCTGCACAAACAAAAACTCAACCTGCAAATAGTAAATCTGCACCCTCTCTTGATTTAGAATACGATCTGATTGAAGATTTAAAGAAAATCAGGGCCAATATCTCCATCTATGAACTACTTAAGTTACCAGTGATTAGGGATAAAATGATGCAAGGGGTGTCTCCAAGTAAAAGTGGAAAAACTCCTTCAAGTCAAAACAGCTCTGCTAACACTAAAGATAACCCAATAAAATCTTCAGTCAATGCATCATCCATAGGCAAGAAATATGATTCTTCAACTCCACCTTTTTTACTTACGTTTGAAATATGCAATCGTAAGGTGCACAACTGCATGATAGACTCAGGGGCCTCCAAGAATGTTATGCCATACTCTGTATGTAAAAAACTTAATGCTGTCCCTATGCCTTGTGATACAAGTATTGTACAGCTTGATCGTTCAAACGTAAAAGTAATAGGTAAGTTGAAAGATGTGCTGATAAGGTTAGCTTCGAATCCTCAAGTCCATTTTATTATTGATATAATCGTAGCAGACATCCCAGAAGCATATGGTCTATTTCTCAGTAGAGATTGGTCTGAGAAACTGAAGGGATATTTTGCTATTGATTGGTCACACTTATGGATATCTCATAATGGTCGCCCGAATAAAATTAGAATTGATCGGGAACGCTACATGAAGCATACCGTCACCGAATTGGATGATTTGAATGAACCGGTATTATTCACCGATACCATAATGGGAAACTATATGGCAGACTCTTTCTTTGGGGATTTTGAAGCTGAAACTTCATCAATAACTGGTGCAGAACAGCAGTCTGAAATCTACCATTTTTCACAAGTTCCAGATGAAATTCCAGTCCCAAATGCGGCACACTTAGATCTGAATAATGGTCTTTGGTATTTATATTTCGACGGATCTAAGTCAAAAGAAGGGGCTGGTGCAGGTTGCTTGCTGATAGACCCCTATGGGAAAAGATATTTCATTTCCTGCAGGTTAGAATTCGAATGCACCAACAATGTGGCTGAATAAGAAGCTCTAATTCAAGGGCTGAATAAAGCAATTGACCTAGGAGCCAAAGCTTTGGTAGTGTTAGGGGACTCTGAGATAATTGTTAGACAAGTACGTAACACTATACATTGCATTGTTGGGCACCTAAGAAATTATCAGGCAGAGGTATGGAATTTACTATTAGCATTTGAAGCATCTAACATAAGTTCCATCCCTCGTTATCTAAATCAGGAATCTAATCTTTTAGCTAATGTTGCTTCAAGATTAATTCCATCCGAAATAATGCTTACTGATTCTTTCTCGGTTGAATTGCTTTTCAGACCTTCTATACCTGACAACATAGCAAATTGGAGAGTCTTCGACAACAACGAGCAGTTGATCGATTTTCTGACTTTCAAGGATACTTTTAAGGATGCGGTCATTGACGAAATGACTCACGATGAGGATTTATATAATTTTGCGGTAATCCATAAGCCTTGCTCAATTCAGGAATCTCTCAATCAGGTTAGTGCTCTTCCCAGATCAGTAGTCAAACTTGAGAAATTCTATGACTTGAAGGATAAATTTAAATGTGCAAGGAATTGTAAAACTAATAGCTCCATCATGCAATCTAACATTGTAAATCTAGGTACTGAACACAACCCTCGATGTGTAAATCTGGGTAGTACATGTACTGCCCAGGAAAAAACAGCCTTCATTAAAATCTTCAATGAGTTCAAAGACATATTTGCATGGACGTATGACGACCTGAAAATGTTTGACCCTAATATAATGCAACATGTCATTCCTATGAAACCAGAGGCTAAGCCTTTTCAACAAAAATTGAGGAAAATGCATCCTAGCCTAGAACCAGCTGTCAAGAAGGAGCTGAATAAACTCCTTGCCGCCAGAATAATTTTCCCAGTACGGCATGCACAGTGGGTGGAAAATCTTGTACCTGTGAGAAAGAAAAATGGTGACATCAGGTTATGCATTGATTTCTGAAACCTGAATAAGGTTTCAAACAAGGACGATTATCATGTTCCTCCAATGGAGAAAATCTTGCAACAGGTCTCTGGATCTGAAATGTTTTCACTTCTAGATGGCTTTTCGGGGTACAACCAAGTGTTGGTATCCAAAGCTGACCAGTTGAAAACAACCTTTAGGACTCCTTGGGGAACCTATGCATATAGGAAGATGCCATTTGGTCTCATAAATGCCAGAGCAACATTTCAGAGGGCAATGGATATCGCCTTCAGAGGTCTGATCGGTAAGTTTGTTGTTATTTATCTTGATGATATTACCGTCTTTTCAAAAAACATAACTGATCATTTAACTCATCTTAGGAGAGTTTTTTATCGTTGCAGGAAGTATGGGATTTCTCTAAATCCTAAGAAATCTATCTTTTCAGTCACAGAAGGTAAGTTGCTGGGTTTTGTTGTTTCTAAACAAGGCATAAATATTGACCCAGAACGTACCCATGCTATATCACAGATTTCGATGCCTCACTCAAAGAAGTCTATGCAGTCGTTTCTTGGGAAGATAAATTTTATTTCTAGATTTATTCCTGGGTTCACGAAAATTGTTAGGCCGCTTCAGAAAATGATCAAGAAAGATGTTGATTTTAAATGGTCTACTGATGAGAAGCAATCTTTTCATGACATCTTAAAAGATATTGCTGAAGCTCCTACTCTAACTAACCCAGATTTTTCCAAACCTTTCATTTTGTATACGTTTGCTTCTGATTCTTCATATGCTGCTGTTCTGACACAGAAAAACCAGGAAAATAATGAAGCTCCTATCGCTTTTACGAGTTCTGGTTTGAACGGTGCAGAGTTGAACTACCCAGAAGTAGACAAGCAAGCTTTCACTGTTTTCAAATCTGTCAAACACTTCAGGCCTTACTTGCTGAAGTCCCACACCAAAGTCATTGTACCATATTTTGCAGTTAGAAATATCTTGGTGCAAAAGGATCTTCATGAAAAATGAGCACATTGGGTCACAGCACTTCAGGAATACGACCTGGAAATAAAACCTTTAAAGATTGTCAGGGGACAAGGACTATACAAGCTAGCAGCTGCGTCTGTGGATAGTTCTGAACCTGATCTGCACTTCTTTAGCGAACCTTCTTTATTTGAAAGGGAAGTTTTTCCGATCTCTACTCCTCCTGATTCTTGGTATAATGATATTAAGTTCTTTTTATTGCATGGGAATGCTACTGAACATTTAGACCCACGTCACAAAAGAGCTTTGAGATTGAGGTCTGCCCCTTATCAGCTTATTGATAACATTTTGTTTAGAAATAATTTCGAAGGAATTCTCCTTCGTTGTCTAGAAAGAAATGAGGCTGATAATGTGTTATCTCAACTACATGCAGGGCCAGCCGGAGGACACTTTAGCGGAGAAACCACTGCCCATAAGATACTTAAAGCTGGTTACTACTGGCCCACATTGTTCAAAGACGCATATGCTTTTTCCAGGAAGTGTCAAGAGTGTTAGAGAGTAGGAGGCAGACTGAAGAAGGCAGCGTTACCCCTCCAGCCGGTTATTATCGAAGTCCCATTTCAGCAATGGGGTCTGGATATTGTTGGCCCAATCACACCAGCTTCTTCACAGTAGCATAAATACATTTTGACAGCCACAGACTACTTCACTAGATGGGTTGAATCCATCCCTTTGCGAGTAGTTAATTCAGAACAGGTGATATCATTCCTTGATTCTTTTATTATCACCAGATTCGGTGTTCCTGAATCCTTGATATTTGACAATGCAACTTATTTTTCTTCTGTTAAATTAACTGAGTATGCATTGGAAAAGGGAATAAAATTAAAGTATTCAGCTAATTATTATCCCCAGGGTAACGGGTTAGCTGAATCTTCTAATAAAAATTTAATCAAGATTCTTAAACGTACGGTGGTAAATCATCACAGTAATTGGCATAACGCCTTATCGAATGCCTTGTGGGCTGACAGAGTGACTCCCAAAGCTGCTATAGGAAACTCTCCCTTTTTCCTGGTATATGGCAAGGAATCTATTTTGCCTCCTCATTTGTTCTTACCCTCTTTACATCTCTCTCAGTTAGTGCAGGAGACACCATGTTCTGCCATGGAGCATCGAATTAACACCTTGCATAAACTGGAGGAAGATAGGGAGTTGGCTAGGAAAAAGTTTGAAAAACACCAGCGGACCGTGAAGTGTTGGTTTGATCTCAGAAAGTCAGTCAGTCGGGATTTGGAAGTAGGCGACCTATTCCTAAAATGGGACAAGGAGCATGAAGATAAAGTAAAACATACGAAGTTCCAATGCCTGTAGCTGGGACCATTTATTATTACAAAAAAACTTGGTCCTAGCACTTTCAGGTTGCAAACATTGGAGGGTGACGTTGACAACCTTCCAGTAAATGGTCACCTGATTAAGAGATATTTTTGTTGATCCCCCTCAAGGGATTATCCTGTATATACCTGGTATGGTGTGCTTGATTGATGGATTTTATTTTCTTTTCTTTTGAGTTGTTTATATTTTCCCATATTTATTTGCTGTTTTATTTGCATGTTGTGAGCCTGATCAATTTATCAAACCTCAAACTGATGATTTTTTTCAAGTTCTGCAATTGATCTGTAACTCGTGCACGAAGACATTACTATCCTAGAAATTGTCATACTATTTTACTTTTTGAACAGAGAATGGTGTTTCATCGTTCTAGATTTTACCAGAAAGTCTTAAAACACGTTAATATTAAGTAATTATATCAGTCTCTGTGAAGGTTTTCCCAAAGGGATTAGGGCAGTACCTTGTAAAGTTATCTATTTAAATCTTTTACGCCATTCCTTCTTGTAAAGAGGATCAGATTTTCCTCCCTATCTGCTAAGATAATCTCATTTGAGATTAACAATAATTATGTTCTAAACAAGGATGGACTTGAACATTTGCAAAAACAATATGAAGGACAGAAGATCTCATAACGAGCTGATCTGCTCAGGATCATAGGTTTGCATTCAGTAACATTGTCGTCTCCGGTCACCAAGCCTGGGCAATGACCCTTGGACAGAAAACCCTGAGGGATGAAAGGTCTCATCACGAGCCGGTTCATTTTACTGTAATGCAGATTGGTGACTGACATGGTTACTATCTGGTTACCAAGCCTGAACCATGGCCTTCATGAGTAATAAAATTAAAAGAAAATAATTGTAACAGTTCACCCTGACCAGAATTGTATATTAATAACTAGCAGATGGGATACTGGCATTCTGTGGGTTTTGAAGCAACCCTGTCGAGGCTATGGACGCCTGCTGGTAGCAGGGCCATGCTTGTGGTATTGAGATTTTATTCTTTAAGACTAAGTCATTTTACTGTCTTACTCTTTAAGGACTGATTTTTGTTAGAAACCTGATTTTTATCAAATGAATGACTGAAACTATAATTTTCTGGTAATTTTTAGAACTCTGAAATACTTGAATCTGTTTGAGATGTTAAAATAGTGATCTCTGTACAATGGCTCATATTAAGGATTTAATTTCTTTGCTCGCATGATTTCAGGTCAAATAACAGAGATAACTGTTCCCCCCAGCAAGTCGCCATCTGTTGTGCCCCTGCTCAACAGCCTTCAAAAAACATATTTCATCAAACAAAATCCCATTTTGTTTTGATGAAATGTTCAAATTTTAAAGGGAAAAATCTAATGAATTATCAGCTACTGAAAGGGTGGAACTCCTTGAGCTACTGATTCGGTGAAATCCCATATTTTTAAACAACCTTTGTAAACTATATTAGATTAACGAAATCACTACTATGAAGTTATTATTTTGGGTGGATTTATACTTAAAAAATCAAAGGATGAGTATTAATGATTCCCATACCTGTTATCGTCATCCTAGTCTTGCATCTTATCCAAAACATTATAAACTGATTTTATTATTTCATTTTGTTACTATAACTATTTATAAGGTTACGATATCGGGATATTTTGATCTTGGTATGGTTTGCCATATTATTATGGATTTCATTGGTAAGTTGATTGATGGTTATGAATGGTCGGGTCTTTATAACTCTAATAAAGCCTAGAGTATCCAAGGACATATATCTTACGTGCCATATCCTAAGTTTACAAACCATCGTTGATATTAACCGTTCATATCGATTTTTATATGGTTTATATTTCATAGTCTGGTTTCGACTTGATGGTTTGTATTATGTTGTATTGTCCACCACCTTTGAAGGGTAAGTCGAATCTACGGTAAGGGTGATATGTATTATGGTTTATAGTCAGATCAATTTATGTCGTAGCCTCCATTCTGATCCACCTGTTACAAAGTTGATATGCTATCATGACACTGGTGCTGAACCCTGTCCATCACGTTTAAGTCCCAGTACTTGTCCTCCATCATGGCTATCTGTCAATGGAACACCTGTTTAGTGTACAGCGAAGGGCCTCATATCATTAATGCCAGATAAATAATGATAACATGAGTTATCTGGAGTATTTGACCATCATTCCTCATTAATCGATTACCTCTCTGAGCGATAATGTCTTCGTTTATGCCGAATTTGCAGGGATGTAATCTGCGTTTGTTCGTGGCTTATTTTGCTTATCACAAGGTTAAGTTTCATTGCTTGTTCTTGCTCAGTCTTTACTCGGAGTGCTTGTTCTCTAATTTGATGTCTTGTGCTGAGCTGTGGTATTTGTTTTGTGTGCGGTTACGTGCCTTGACATAGCCGATCATGGCGCCTGTGGTGAGGGTCGAGCCTTGCGAAATGAAATTGCTGGATTCGAACCCTGACCTATCAGCAAAGGTTGAGGCTATTGGGTGGATGTCGTTTATAAGTAAATTCTCTGATTCGAACCCCGAAGTCACAAGGGTTTTCACTCTCTCACTGGTTTATTTTCAGGAAGAAGTGGGTGATCTCCGTTTTCGGGTGGACGAGCGATCAGTGGCGGTTTCCACTGGTGTGTCACTGACCGGTGAGAGGTGGTTTAAATATAAGAGGATGGACATCACTGAGTGGTGGCAGCTGCTAAAGAACCTTGGTCAAGAAGTATCATTCCGCAGTGGAGTAGCTCGCAAATATTTCAAAAAGGAGTGGCACCCTGTTCTGGATTTGATCGACAGATACCTGACTTGTGAAGGCCGCTTGTCTTCAGCGTACATCTATCATCTCAGGCTCATGTTTGCATTTATAGGTTTCCCACTAAACTTACCTTATTATTTGTTGCAAATTCTGTTTAAGATGTCTGCTGCCATTAAGAAGGGTCCTAAGCATGTTAGTCATAGTCTCTTTCACCATGGCTTAGTCCGCATGTTGATTGATAAGGAGCTGTCGAAGTCAAACCCGTCCTGGGATGAGTTCGTCGAGTCCAATGGCTTTTCCTCTTTCTGCCATTGCCAATTTGACAACCCTGAGGAATGCAACAAGCATAAAGAGCCGAGCCCTGTTTCAATCCCTTCTTTACGTAAACCCCTGTCTAATCCTAGCCGTATGAGTCCTGAACCTTGCCATGATCCTGTGTCTACTCCAGTGAGAAGCGCTGATACTCCTCTGGTTTCTAAACGCGTGAGGAGATTTTCATCTCTGTCACCGATTACGCCACAAAATAATATTAATAAAATTTGCAATCGTGGATGAGACAGACCGAAAGCCAAGTTGGTAGGCATATTTACCAGGAGCATGGAAAAAGGTAATACTGTCAAAACCCCCTGTGACTGATAGTGTGCGGGTTGATACTATTGTCATAGATGATGAAGAAGCAGATCTTCCACTGCCTGTTAATGATAATAATGTTCAACCTGAGTTCGTTTCGAACCTTGTTGATGAAGGTCCTCCTGTGATTGGTAAATATACTCCTGTGTTTGATAAAGACGCTCGAGAGGATCCTGTTATTGATCTTCTATTTAAAGAGAAGTCTGTAGAGACAAGCTTGCCTGTTTTCCGTGAAGTCGGGGACATGATGCACCCTTTGTTCGTGAATTGTCTCTTAGACAAAATACGCAGGATGGAGGAAAGGGTAAATGAAGTAGTAGCCAATCGTGATTTGATGGAGGCCGATAATCTGAAGTTAAAGGAGAAAGTGGACTTGAGTGACAAGCATCTCGTGCATCTGAAAAATCATAAGAATAAGCTAATTAGAAGGGTTCTTAAATTACAGAGTGAGAATGATAAGAACGAAGAAAAGCTACGGGATCTTAATGCTCAGGTTGCGCTTATGCAGTTTAAGGGTCAGTCGCCGAGTCAGTCGAGTGGTGTGAACATCCAAGTCTTCAACGCGCCTGTAAATTTGTAATGTTTTTGGGGTGTATTTTCTATCGATGTCCAATTTTGAAGTTATTCTGTATAGGTATTGGATTTTTTTATTTCTATTTATTATGTAGTTTTTGTTATTTCGATTTTTGTATGTTTGCTAATTATATCACTTTCGTGTGTTGCATTGTAGGCGATATGGTTGTTGTTCTTGCTCAATTTTCGATGGTTGTTTGCTTTTGGATGATCTCCCACATAATCAGAACAAATCGACTATCAGGCCTTCCAGATGTTGTTTCATCGTTGAGATTTTCGATTTTTATGGATCGAATCTTTACCATTTCTTGGCGTTTTTACGTATATGGAAAAATGACATGTCTTACTTGTCATTTTTAAGGGAAATTGGTTAGAGGGGTCGATTTTGCTATCTCTAGTTTTTAGGACTGTTTCTCTTTGGAGATTACATGTATTTAAGGGGAGATAGCATGTGGGTTAAAGGGTCGATAGTTTGGGGAAAAGAGACAACAAGACTATAGTTTGATCTTTTGTAACTGGAGACAGCTTCCTGTCAGCAGATACAATCTTTAAACTGGTGATAAATTATATATATGTTTACAGTTTTATGCTTAGCACATGTGTATGCTATCCTTAGTCTTGTTACTGTTTTTCTATATTATGCATGTTTGTCATAATCTCTTTTATGAAATTGTGCAAATATATTATGTTTGGCTATTGACTTATGCTGATTATCGTTCTATTAATAAATTCCATGTTGTAAATTGGTGACTGACATTGTTACGTACGTGGTTTACACGTCTATTACACGATCTTGGTGATTTCTAAATTTATTTCAAAGATTTTCAAGATTATTGATATTCCTGTTAGCAGATCTGATTTCAGTTTAAATTTCGCATTGCTCCTGATCAGGATAGTACGTAGGTTAGGATAATATGTTTTTCTTTTCTGTTGATTATATTGTTAAAAAATCTATTTGAAACAGATGTTTATATTCATGTCATATGTAGGTTATTCTTTTCATTGTTGATTAATGTATAGATGTATATAATGTATCTTTGTGATTAATCAAGCTTGTTAATAGTTATTTAATTTTCCATCTTTGTGAACTGATTTAACTTAGTTGATTAAGACTGTAATTAATAACATTTATTAATTTGTATAGACATGGATACGTAACTGATAAATAATCAGTAGTGTTAGATCTATCTCTTAGATTTTTATACAGTTAAAACCTTTAGGCTAACAGAGCCTTTAAACCTGTTGGGAACAACCATCCCAAATAGCTTGGAGCCTGCTTTAAGGATCCCGGTCTGGGTTGTTCCCCCGTTGCGTGCATAGTCATCTACGCCCGTCAACAGGACGATAGTATCCTCTCTTGAGGATGGTCTTGCAGGAAATAACACTATGTTCCTGAGAGTGGTCCTTACTAGCTAAGGATGTCCCTGCAGACATTACTCTCACATGGAGAGTACACACATTCATTTGTGGATACCGTAGAATAACGCTCGCTTAGGAGTGGTCCTAGCTTTGAAGCTGAGGAATCTCTAGGATGAGTCCTTATGAATGATAAGGCCTACATTTAGGTGCAATTGACATATTCCTTGTAGACATTACTCTTGCATGGAAAGTGTACCTACATTTATAGTATAACACTCACATGGAGTGGTCCTATCTTTCACGCTGAGGATTTCCTACAATTAGGGCCTGTATCTAGGTGAGGTCTAGATCTGCAGTTGCAGAGAATACTCTTGCATGGAGAGTATTCCTACATGTACATGTTAATGTCATAGTATAGCACTCTATTGGAGTGGTCCTAGCTCTAATAGGTTGAGGATGGTCTATGATGAGTCCTTACAGATGACTGGTCATGCATTTACATGCGGACAAGATCTACACTCAATTTTAGACAATTCAGCTGGTCGATACTATGGACCCTCCTCATTAAGGGGGAGTAGGGTGAAGCAAAATTGCATCATCCTTGGACCTATGTCCTAAAGTGATGGGGATTGATAATCCCACAAAGAGATCATGTGTACTACAGGTAGTGTGGTGGAAATGGATCAAAAGGTTCGAAGTGTGGATACAAAGGATCAAGAAGATCCAAGTGTTGTTGCAAAGGATCAAGAATATAGAAGTTTTGATGCAAAGGATTAAGAAGATCGAAGTGCTGCTATAAAGGATCGAGAAGATCAAAGTACTATTGGAAAGGATAGAGAAGATCGAAGTTCTATTGCAAAGGATCAAGAATATAGAAGTCAAGGATGATTNTATTTAAAAGTGTATAAATGTTGGCGAATATTACCAATTCTTAAAACACCAACTATAAAATGATTGGCGATATTTTTCAAAAAATATTTTAATTTCCAAATATTTTATATTGTGTATATAATAATTTGGTGATTTTTAGGGTGAAAACATTTTACCCCATCAAAATTGGGTGAAACAGGGCTTCAAAAAATGCAAAATAACGAATCTTTTTTTAGAGAAAAACATGGAAAAATAGCCCACTGGGCTAAAATTCGCCCCTAAAATTATCCCTGATAGAAGTGTTGCTACTAAAGATCAAGAAGATCAAAGTGCCACTGCAAAGGATTGAGAAGATCGAATTACTGCTACAAAGGATCAAGAATATCAAAGTGCTACTACGAATTATCAGAATATCGAAGTGTTGTTGCAAAAGGATCAAGTGATCATGTGTTGCAGAAGATGAAGAGATTGAAGAGTAATTGTTCCAGTTACTCATGATTGTTGAAAACTTCCTATGACTTATAGATGTATTACCTTGATACTATTAACGATGCTCCCTCTCGTTATTCCTATAGTTGATGATGATGTTGTCAGTAGAATACCCTTCTCGTTAAGGGGGGGTGTTGAAATATTGTAACTTAAAAGGATATTCTAAATGTATTTTACTGATGTACACAAAGGGCGATGTTATTATTCCTCCATCAATATGTTATTATTGTAATTGGTCATCATAGAGTCATGAGGTAAATCCTCCATTGTAATTTGGATTAATAGTACCCCAATGAATATAATATAATATTGTTTTGACTATTCCTAGGTGAAGTTGGCTGAGCCAGTTTAGTGGGGACGACTTGTTAGGGTAAAATTCAAGTGACTTAAAGTGTATAAATAGAGCACCTATGTTCCTCATTATAACATAGACTCACTCACTTGTGTGGCGCATTGGAGAGAGAGAGACGGATTAGTAAGGAGGAGAATACATGTTTTGGGGTTTTATCTTATACATATTATACAGAGGAATTTTCACTTGGTTTTCTTCCCCTTGAGGATTTCCCATGAAAAATATTGTGTCTATATTGTGATTGTGTTTCTTTCAGTGATTCTGCATATGCTACTATTGTAAATTTTGGTTAAACACTAATGATATATAGCTTAGCATACGAAATCTTAACAGGTTCTTTCATTCCTCAACCCCATTCAATTGAGGATTGTATGGAGTGCTCAACTCCCTCTTAATCCCAAACTCTCTGCAGAGTTCCTTAAATTCATATGATGTGAATTCTCTGCCATTATCTGACTATAGATTCTTTATCTTCCTATCAGTCTAGTTCTCGAACAAGGATTTATATTCCTTGAACTTACTAAAAAATTCATTTTTCCATTTCAATAAACATATCCAATTCTTATGTGTGAAATCATCTATAAAGAAAGCATAGTACACATGCCCACTTAATGAGATAGAATACATGGGTCCACATACATCTGAGTGTACTATCTCCAGTATTTCTTTATCCTTTCTATGACTACCGAGAAATGTCTTCTTTGCATTCTTTCCTTTTGCGCATCCTTTGCAAATGCCCATGATTTTCCTGGATCTATGGGAATCTTGAGACTGCTTTTCTTGCCATTGGTAGTGCCATGTAGTGCACATGTGGAATCCTTCTATGCCATAGTTCTCTTGGTTCAATTGACTCAAGAACCAGTGCTTGTTCAGGTTGTCCCTTTATCTTGTTGTTACGGAGAGAAACTTCCTATGGCTTGGGGGTACCACAATAGATAGTATGACACCAGAAATCAATCTTTCACAATATGCACGAACAATAAGCAAATATAACACTAAGGGATATCGAATTATACCTTATTTCAGACGGTTGAAGTAGATCCCCATTGAGCTTTTCCAATGCAATTGCGATTATAATTTGCTCTCAACAACAACAAACAAATCAAACATGATATATATAAATGTGTTAGAGCTATCCTAGAATATATACTCAACCATGTATAAGCAATTAAACACATCCGTGGATTCAATATTCATATTCAAAATGCACATGAATTGGACATGAAAAGATATTTCTATTAATAAATTAGAGATATAATAGTGACAAACTCTATCGGCACTTCTGCAAACCGAAGAAACTGAGTCCCCCACCTGGTACTCCACCACTTCAATCCCCCATCTCTCGATAGAAATCTCACAAAGAAAATGCAAGTTTGGGAAGAACACTATGTGCTCCAAGGGACAAAGGGATGTAGACTCAAGTATAAGCAAAGCTGAGGAAATAATGGACTATAATTTCCTTGCTCTTCAATCTCTCTCCCTCAATGTATCCAAGGGTTTCCTTATATAGCACTCCAAAGAGGTAATGGAGGGTCGAATCTGAGCATTTTCAAGGAATTTGGAAGGCCAAGAGTCAAGTTATTCAGACTCATATGAGGAAAACTCCAAAAATATTTGGACTTATGCACACATCTTGATGTACGTGGATTTGAGTTCAAAAGTTTCTTATACACATGGGTATTGCTTTAAAAGTCACGTATATGTATAAACTGGAAATTTTGGGGGATGATCTTAGAACATCAAAGTATAATAAAATTCCATGGGGTCCAAGGAGTCTACAGAGGGATAGGGAAGGCCATAAATATGTGATCTACTTGGTGTGGTAAAATCAACTATAACAAATGCCCCCTAATGTGTGAGGTCAGAGGGGTAACATGATGGCTGAAATACATTATAAAATCCATCCCATAAGTGGAGTAATGAAGACCCAGGTGGATGAACCAGCCACCCATCAGTACAATACAATGATAAATCTATGCATGCGACTGCAAATACATGTAGTAGTCCCAGATACATAAGAGTACAATGGCCATGAATAGGCATGATATACAAAGTGTCATGTGTGGTCATCGCCACGTACAATATAAAATGGATCAATATCTCCATAATGGGTGAAGAGATCTGATATACACTGGAAATATTGGAATCATGATCATGAGAGCTGAAATCTCATTCATGCTGGCACGATCAAGGAGGTAGCATATATGGAAGGTCTTCTACACAAACCGCTATGAGTACATGTCCTACTATGTGAATAAATGTGTCGATGTTGAACATAGTAGTCCCTCATCTAATTACTAGTCATTTATGTATATCGTTAACAGACGTGAGATAACCCACTAATAATGAAAATGGGAATCAAGGTACAGAGTGCAATATTTACAAGTGTGAATATATGTGTTGAGTTTGAACACTTGAAGAATCCATCTATCAGGGAACATTGATGTATTCCCAAAACTGTTGATGGAGAGAGACCTCCATTGATGAGTGAAAGTCTCAAGGAACTCAAATGAATCTAGACTCCTATTCCAGAATAAATGATCTGATGTCGATGGAATGGAATCCGTTGGAAGGAGGGCATTAAGGAATCCCCCATCAACCAAGATGAGGTACTCAGCAAAACTGTATAATGTGGAAGAAATCAATGAACAAGATGTGCATGAACTAGTAACAGTACCAGGAATGGCTGACATGCAAAATCAAGATAACTAAGGAGTGCTCGACTCAAGATTCAACTTACTTCGAATAAGAGAATAAGACAAATGGTGACTGGAGGTAGGTAGCATGGACCCGATATGCAAACTAGGACATCTTTGTGACATAGGAGGCATCAACAAAGGCTCCATGGGGACTGGAAGAATAACCAATCGGTGGAGATAAAATCAGAGTAATGAGTACAGTGCTCTGTTCGAAGGAGACACAACTCGACTGCTTCCAAAGATAACATCTTTTCCCATCCGGCTTTATATGTTTTTTTATTTTTTTGGACTTTTTCAGATATTTTGAAAAGCTTGCAAAAGAATAAAAGTGATTTATAGTACATAGCTAGGAGGAGACAAGTGTCAAGGACAAGAAATCTAGTTCCAAGTAGTGGAACATACCTATGCTCAATGCAAGAAAACATGTGCAGGATAACGACACTTGAGGGAAGGTCTCCTCCTGGTAAAGGGGTGATTATGCTGCAAAGAATATATAAAAGGCTCTACTTGGATAGACATGAGACAATATCAAGCTATATGGTTGATAACTCAAAGTCAGGGAGCCAACATAAAGCTCAAGAAGGCAAGAAAAACTCATGAAATTCAATTACAACTTGATATAACAAGGTATTCCCTATGGGGGAAAAGCCAGCATAAAGTTCAAGAGGAGTATGAAGCTCTTGCTCAAGGACATGGTGGGACTAAAAAGGGACTCTCGTAACCTAAAGTAGGCATCTCAGCATGGGTACCAAATTCAAAATAGGATCTAACTAGGGCACCCATGTATAGGAAAGCTCTGCCATTCTCACAATACCATTTCTAACAGTAACATGAAGGTTCTGTGATATCGTAGAATAGGTTCGAAGCTAAGGTTAAAGTGAAATTTTCATAACGTCAAGAAAAATGTAGGCAGATGTGAAATCCTAACCTATATGTTAGTTCAGACATTATACATGTGATGGGAACAAACTGGTCAAAACCTCAACAAGTGTGTACAAAAAATGGACCCTACATGACAACAATATTAGTCCAAAACAACTGGAAATATTCAGTAAAGAGTCCAAACTATGGGATACACAGAGGATTGATCATGAAAACTACATTCAAAGGAAACAATGTGGTGGACGATGGGACATAAGAAGGAAAGTAAGGCGTAGACCCGACGTTCACGTATCCACTACCACCCTTGTGAGGGTGAACACTAGTGTTAATACCAGACAAAGGGAGTGGAAATCCTCTGCAAATGGAGTAGAGGATGGAATATGAACACTCCCGAAGGTAAGAGGCCATGGTACCCCCCATTCCAACACCAAGGCTCACACTAGAACTTGGATTGGGTGACAGGATACTAGTAGTGATGTCAGGCATGATGAACATAAAAAGGAACCGAACTCAAGAGAACATAAATACACTCAAGTAACTACGATCCCAAAAGCCAACTAGCTCACAAAGAGAACACTCCTAAGAAAATCTACAGCGAATGCAAGCAAGCCAAGGGGAGGATAAAAGAGCTCCCAAATGTAGCAGGTATGTCTCGCCTAGGATAGGATTGAAACTCCCATACACTACAAGCAAAGGTGTGTAACCAATTATAATGGCCCTCAGCTTCAACGCGTAAAGAGACTGTGTTGTCTGACCCCTACCTGGTCAGGACACCTACATAATAACCTCTGCAAGTACACCCTGCGATACCTAGGTAAGGAAACTAAGGTCACCCCAATATAATCAATGCTCGGGAGGATAGTCACAGGCGGGATCGACCGTATGGGTAGGGTATCAAAGCACAAATCCTCACAACTGATACCCCAAGGGTGCACCAATCAATACCTCAAAGGCCCCTAGATACAAATACAATTCTGGAAATATCTCCGACGCTCAAAGAAAGTGAGCAGGGGTCATCCCAATCACAATCGCATGCGTTGCCTCGTGCTTGACTCCTATGTAAGATGAGCATCTTGAGAAACACTAATTATACCAAGGATTTCACTCTCTCACCTAGACAGACACCTACTTGTTTGTGTTTAGTAGTCTTGGAGAATTGACTCACAATGAACTATTCCAAGACTCTAAATCCTAATCTTGTTGGTGAGCCCTATAAAATAAAAATGTGTAGTTCATTTTAATTAAGCGTTGATTTTAATGGTTGTAATTACTCAAAAGGAAATGGTCATGCAACTAATGATATTGTGACTCAACATTGAAATAAATGTGCACACCTAACAAAACATGCCAAGTGTGAATCTTTTGTCAAATGAAAAACAAGGTATGCCACTACATGAGATGCATAAATATTCATTCCTTTCCCAATGCCAATGCAATCCTTCCTATATGAAAGCCTAAACACAACTCTCATCTATGCAATCCAATGCAAGTACCTCCTTAAATCCATATGTGAGATGCAAGTAAGAATGCAACTATTTGTACTTTCAATATAAAAGAATGGAAATGCATTAAAAGTCATTAAAATTCTCAGTCTCTGCTGCAAGTAGAAAACACAAGCCAAGCAAGACACCGAGACAAAACCACTAATGCACTAATGGCAAAACAAAAAGGGAGATAAATGACTAGAAATAATTTCAAAGAAAAATCAATGAAAAAGCGGTCTCTGGTCATGAAAGAAGAAGTTAATAGACAACATCAAAACCCAAGAAGACCTAGCCACACTCACAACCCACCCAGCAACTTCCCACAACATCAAAATCAACCAAAAGGGAGGATGTACGCAACTGTTCAAAGAACAATAGTGTATGTACATGAATTTTAGCCAAAAACATGCATGCATACATGAATTTTGGCCAAAAACCTGCATGTATAAACGAATTTTGGCCAAAAACCTGTGTATGTACACAACTTTTAGCCAAAAACCTGCGTATACAGAGAAGAGAGTGGTAAAAATCAGGCCAAGGGTCAAACCACTCTAGGGGAGTGTCAATGGATGAACATACTACTATATGCGACACAAAAACGAGGAGAAACATAGAGCAAGTCAAGCACATTGTGCCCCCAAACCCTAAAGAAAAACAAGGAACATCCCCAACAGAGTCGCCAATTCTGTTATGGAGAGAAACTTACTATGGCTTGGGGGTACCACAACAGATAGTATGACACCAAAAATCAATATTTCCCAATATGCAAGAAGAGTAAGAAAATATAACACTAAGGGATGTCGAATCGTACCTTATTTCGGATGATTGAAGTAGATTTCCATTGAGCTTTTCCAATGTAATTGCAATTATAATTTTCTCTCAACAACAACAAACAAAGAAAGCATGATATATATAAATGTGTTAGAGCTATCCTATCATATATAATCAACCATGTATAAGCAATTAAATACATCCATGGATTCAATATTCATATTCAAAATGCACATGAATTGGACAAGAAAAGATATTTCTATTAATAAATCAGAGATACAATAGTGACAAACTCTGTTGGCACTTCTGCAAACCAGAGAAACCGAGTCCTCCACATAGGTCTCCACCACTTCAATCCTCCATCTCTCGATAGAAATATCACAAAGTAAAGGAAATATTGGCAATAACACTATGTGCTCTAAGGGACAAAGGGACATTGTCACATACCCATACCCCATTAACATGCAGAATTTAAAAATTTCAATGAGAACCTTTACTATTCATCGAAACATAGGGCATGGCCATGAACCACTTCTCGACATTTCCAATACTGTCACGCTCCCTCCGAGCTTCTATTAATCAATTCAATTATCTACAAGGAAGAATCTCAGAGGGGATTGAACGATGGAGAGGAAATCCAATGGAAATCAACGATCACGAACGGTTCCACATTCGAAATCAAACCAATGGCTCAGAATCCACCTGCAAAAATCAATGGTGTGGAAAACATGAGTTTCGGGATCAGAAAGTTACAAAAATTGTAATCTCACTTCCTGCGACCCGCATCCCTCATCCCACATCAAAAATAAATCAATGGAGGAGAATCATCCTGCCAAGATCAACGACGCAGAAACTTTAATTGTGGGATTGGGAATTGTGGAAAATGTGACATCGCGATCCCGCATCCCACATCGGAAAGTACTGTTGTTGAATGAAAACTGTGGAAATCCGTAATTCTCAAAAATAAATCCTGGATGCCCCACCCTGCATCCCGCATCCCACAAGTTAGGGAATGAAAAACTGTGGAAACCAAGATCTGCGAACCGGCATCCCGCATCCCGAAATCCTGCATCCCACAGATTGCGGAAAGGAATATTTCTAGCAGGAAACTCAACTTTTTTTAACTGAATTTTTTGGATTGATTTGATCATTCAGGCCATCACCAATATAACCAATCTAACGCTGCACTTAGTTTAAAATGCATTGAGGGAAACATACATAGATGCCTATAATTGCAGTTATTCAAAGTAACAATGCATCAATTCAACAAAACAACATGTTCATCACAATCTTTCAAGCAATTACAATGCAAGAAATACAATTACAAAGATTAACATAGACAAGAACACTTATCTTGAGAATAACTTGTCCTGCAACCAGCTATGTCACTGCAATGTTCCACCCAACCATAGGCCAGTGCATTCATCAATCTCTCAGCGACACCGCCACCCTCGTTCTGGGCATGATTTCTCAAGGAATAAGGGAACACTAACAGACTCATACATAGCCAAGGGTGCAACAAAACTCATCCAAGCCAACATAGTTGGGTTTATCAAGATGCAAGGGAAAACAAGCTAACAGATGGGTTTCACAGGCCACTTAACTAATCCATCTCATAGTTTGGTTTCACGGACTGATCACAGTCAAGCCAATCATTCACCTTAAGGACCAGTCAAGCCAACACATGGGTTTATCAGAATGCACATAGTCAAGCCATCTCATTGCTAGGTTTATCAGACTATCCAGCCAAAGGTTAATTACAAGGTCAAACTCCAAAAGACACAGCCAAGACAACAGATGGGTTTATCAGGCTATCAGCCAAGCCAGCTTTCCAGTTAGGTTTATCAGGCCTCTAGGGAAATGGGAAGGAAGAACTGCTAAGCTAGTGAGCTCATCTACAGAGCTAAGAACACCTTCACAAGACCTATCTGGCCTGGCTTCCTCACTACCTACACACCCAACACAAGGAAGTGTCCCCTTCTATGCTCCACAGTCTCTCAGGATACACCTTCCCTTCTAGTTCTCTTCAGGATGTGCATAGCAAGTTTACCAGCCACTCTTATCTTATTGTGAGGCTCCACACTAGTTTTATCAAGAACATTCTACGTCTCTCCCACTCCTAAGTCTTGTACATAGTTCAGAACCAAACCAGGGTGAACAAAACAACAACCACAGGAAGACTCCACAACACAGGCTTTACTTTGGAACACGTGTAACAACCTTTCATACACTTTGCAATTCAAGATATGCTTCCACACTAAAATCACAATCTCGCCAAGGGAAAAACACTTTCGGAACACAAAGTATATGCACAGGAAGAAATCAGTTGATGCAGATCTTCCACGTGAATGGAGAATGAATATCGTGAATGAATAATGAGCAAGAACGGCCCCGTAGCTCTCAAAACGTTAGGGTAAAATGAAAACATACTGCGTGAGTCAAAACTGGCTTACGGTTCTATTGTTTTCTTGTCCATCTAAGCAATACACGACATTTGAAACTGGGTTCTCTGCCCAATTCAAATTTTTCCCATACTCTTCCCTTTCCAAGAAATAACTACCTCAACCACCTTTTGACAAAATAAATGGTTGGGAAGAAAAGACAAGAAAGAGGGTAGTTGACAGTTTTGATGGGTTCTCCCCATGACACATGGATTTTCCCCAAACTGGTTCAAGGTCAACATTCCCACCCCCTTATCCTTAGGAAAATCATGCCCCCATATCATTATTCATTGCGTTGACATAGTTGGCTTGGGTTTTTCATTAATTTCATATTTACATGATGTTTACAAAGCGCTTAAATTAGCACAAAAACCATAGGCATCAACCATGATCGCCTATATTCCAAACGTTAATCAATGACAGGGCCTTGGCCTTGAGCTCCTTGTCATGTTTTCATATAATATTTACATCATATGCATTAATGCAATCAGGGTCAAAACCAAGGTGTTACAGATGCAGACTTAAGTATAAGAAAAGTTGAGGCAATAATGGACTATAGTTTCCTTACTCTTCAATCTCTCTCCCTAAATGTATCCAAGGGTTTCCTTATATATAAATCCAAAGAGGAAATTGAGGGTTGAATTCGAGTGTTCTCAAGGCATTTGGAAGGCTAAGAGTCATTCGGACTCATATGAGGAAAAATCCAAAAATATTTGGACTTATGCACACATCTCGATGTACACGGGTTTGAGGTCAAAAGTTGTGTATACACACGGGCATTGCTTTAAAAGTCATGTATATGTATAAATAGGAAAAAAATTTGGATGATCTTGGAACATCAAAGTATAATATAATTCCATGGGGTCCAAGGAGTTTGCAGAGGTACAGGGAAGGCCATAAATATGTGATCTACCTAGTGTGGTAAAACCAGCTATAACACTTGTAAAAGCCTTCGTCGTCTTCTCCAATCATTGTTGCATCCTCTATTTTCTTTGCTCTGGGCCACATTAGAACTTTGACATCCACAAAAGAAACCCTAATTCCATTTGAATATAGTGCATAGATGGAGAGAAGATTGTTATTCAATCTTGGAACATATTGCGCATCCTGCATCTTTAAATATTTCCCAGAGTCAAACTTGTATGAAGCTTCTCCACTCCCTTTTATGGAGTATTTGTAATCAACCCCATGTTTCACCTTTTTTGGTGATTCATGTTCAGACATGTTGATGAATGATCCCTTGTATCCCATCATGTTTTTAGAAGCTCCACTATCCACAAGCCAATCATTGCTTTTGTGTGATATAGTGCTAGTTAGTGTTGATATTAGCACTTACTCTTCATCTGAATCGTCCTTCCTCATGTGAATATTTTGTTTGTTGGTTCATCTTATTCAGAAATATGAGCGTGGTGTCTCCTTTTCCTAATGGGAAAATCTCTTGAAAATTTTGCATTTTCATCACAAGTGTAGCATCGAACATTTGAACTATCTCTCTTGGTATTCTTGGGTTTCTTTTCCTTCTTCTTGTTTTGATGAAAGGTCTCCTTCTTATCCTTCTTCCTGAAGTTCTTCCCAGTATAAAACATGATAACTTGATATTTAGTTGCTACCATCTTCTCTTCTCTTGGCATGAGTTGAGATTCTTTTTGTGCACATTCTTCTCAGAGTTTGCTGAAATAGGTCATCCTCCTTCTTGCACAAATCCCTTAAATGAATGAGTCCCATGATCTAGGGAGACCATTCAAGGTATTCATTACAATTTATCCTTATTCGACATTCTCTTCAATCGTTTCAATTTGTTCTTTGATTTGATCAACCCTTGTGAAGTAAGAATCTATAGTCTCATTGTTGTGTATCTTCACATTCTCCAATTGGTTCCTCAAATCCGTCTTCTGGTTGATGTTCTTTCCTTCGAACATCTTTGTCAAAGCATCATATACTTTGTTAGCATTGTTTTTGTACTAAGTAGTTGGGGAGGTATGGAACAATGTGAGGAGAGATAAGATCTCCAAATTTTCATATCATATGACCATGAAATTATTTATTTATGCTGAAGTTGGTGTTTATTGTTTTCAAATTTCAAACTTTCATCAGCAATTTGGTAGCTCCAGGTTTTCTCGCTTGGTTGTTTATCAAAGTTTCTAGGTTTTGCAAGAAAATTAAGCCTGAAAACTCTTTAAAAAAAAGAAAAGAAAGAAAGTTTGTATCAAATTAATTGCCAAATTATTTATTGTTTAAATATATAAGGCATCCTAGCATGTTACAAAGGGAAATGTTTATATTTTATACAAACAAAATTCGTTTTATAAAATACAAATAAATGTTTTTATAAAAGGTATTATGGCAAGGCTCCTCAACATCAAGAGCCAATCCAATGGCTACGCAACAATCCACATCATAAAGCAAACAATTCAAAGTGCAAGCACTTAAAATTCCAAGTTGAAAAGTGGGCCCACCATGACCATAAATCAACTCCCTCCATCAAAGTCTAAGTGTTAAGCACACAAGGGATACTCTATTGCTTTGTTGCTTACTATACATTGAATGTTCCACGAAATATAACAATGCAAATCTATTTTCACTTTATACATGTGAGATATTACCATAGGATATTTTGAAAATACACAAACCCACAAGTTTCCAAAACCTTCCAAGAGAGATTTTGCTATTTCAAAAGCGCATGGACAAAGGAGGTCTTTGGATCCACAAAATTAGGGTATAAGCCCCACGATCGGATGGCTCGAATCTTGTTAGATCCCAATCAATGTTCCATACTAATTTCTCTAGTGGAAAGTTACCGTGGTTTAATTTGTGAGAAATGAACGAAATTTCATACATTGCTACAAAACACGTTTTTTGTGAAATAATTGTTGTAGTCATTATCTTCCACTACCTGTTTCAAATAAACTAAGATGAATTTCAGGAAATTGAGAGATTTTTTTTTTCCTAACATGTTCGTATATAATAACCTCTCTCATTTTTTACATATGTAGCATGGATTGTGAGAATCGAAGCCATCTTAAGAGGGAAATTTTACAGAATTTCACAATTCTGTCTGAGTCATCCAATTCAAAGGAAGATCCCGGAGATCTGGAGGAGAATATGGATAAATGGGAACATGAGTTTTGTCAGGAAAATGGTCAAACATAAAAACCTCTCTCATATTTTACAAAACTATCACCATTTTAGAGGTTCAGGTGGGGATTTAAAGCCTATTTTTCAGCAATCAACGAGGCAGATCAAAGACTCAATAGCATCCAACAGCCAGAATAATTTTTGCTGATGGAAGGGAAAGTTGAATTATGTTTTGAAACCATTTTTGAAATGAGTTTATATGGTAGACGAGATGGATGGTTCCGATTGATACCCAACAGATCCAATGACATGAAATAATTTCGCTACATCAACTTGCACGGTGAAAAGAAGTTTTCAAAATTGGTGAAATAGAGATGCCTCTATTGAAATCATGAATCACGCGTCCTCATCATGTTGATTAACCAAGAAATCAACCACCTATACTGATTTCACAGATTGAAGGTGTTTGTTGTTTAAGTCTTTAAAAATCAGCGAGACTGTATGCATGGTGGACAAATCAATGCAAGTATTGGTTTAATCAAACAAATCGACGATTTAGAAACTTTCCCGCCAGGGAAAGTTCTGTCAGTTTAAGGTTAAAAAGGATTCATATAAATATGGAACTATTGAGAGCATCAATTCAACAAGCGGCGAGAAGAAGTTCTTTAAGCAGCACGACAAGTTTACTGAAAATGAATATTTTGAGCCAGTAACTTCCGGTAACTGTTTATGCTAAACCAAGATGAATTTTGAGAAACCGAGAGAGGGGTTTATTCAAAACATACCTATCTACAATAACCTCTCTCATTTTTCACACAGCTGCTATGGTTTGGGAGGATCGAAACCATCTTCAAAAGGAAAATTTTCAGGTTTTCAAATGACTGTTTTAGTCATCAAGTTCACTGAGGTGTTTCCGCCAACTGGAAATGAATTTTAATAAACTGAGAGATTTTTTTTCATAACACACAAAAATATTGAAAAAACTCCTTCATGTTTTACAAATGTATCACATATTGGGATAATTGAAAGAATCTTCAAAGTGTATTTTTCCAGAAATTTGAAGTTTACTGTCCGAGTCATCAGTTTCAAAATCAGATCCTAAGGAGCTAGAGGTGAATCAGAGAAAACGACAACATGGGTTTTCATGAGAACTTGGTCATTCACAATAACCTCTCTCATATTTCACACAGTTGTCACCATCTGGGATATGCAGGAGGGTATTTTAAGCTTATTTTTTAGCAGTCCGCATTATATTTTTGTTTTATGTAAATCATGGTAAATATGCCATGTTAGAGTTTGTTAGAAGTTTGTTATTCATTTTGTAACTAATTTTGACCCTGAGGTCGGTTTAGAGGGTCTGAGACATTATCAATTTTCTCCCCGCAGAGGGAGCAGGGCTTGGTTGGTTTTGAATTTGAAAGACTATTGTGTTTGTAATGCTTTTGAATTAATATACAAAGCCGAATGTTGGTTATATGCTTCTACAATAATTCTCGTGTGTTTCCAAATTACAGTCTGTGCTTTCTTTTCTCATGTGCATGTTATTTCCATTTTTTATCTACATTATGTTTCTCTTCATGTCATAGAATTAGTGTATAATGGATAGGAATTCATACTTATATGCTCCTGCCAGTGTCTCCGATATCCACTGAACTTTTCTTCCAAAACTAGTGTGGAATTCATCCCTGCGGTGCTCCACGTTAGCGGGATGTCATCTTTCTTGCATTACCACCAGATCCCAAATACAATGATAGTAATTGAGGCACTACCTTGATCCTGTGAACATTTTCCTATGCAAACTGCTCTATTTTCTTGATTAATTTTTACTCCATAACCCAATAGCTCTTTCTTTTGTTTCCAACCACCAATGTTTGATACTTATCTTCTGACAATATAAATCTGGCCTTGTTATGTATGCATGAGAGATCCCTCTCTGGAATCAGAGGATCCAGCTCCCTTTTCTAAAGTGGTTCTTTTGTTACCTCGGGATCTACCTTCCTACAACCTTGGGTGTGATTTTGGGTGCTAAGACACTAGCATCGTTGCCAGGGATGAGATTGAAGATCATCCCTGGGAAGAATGACAAAGACTCAAAGGATAAAGGTTTTATGTGGGAAAACAGAGATTCTTACGTGTGAAAAAGTTTAAATCATTTTCCCTGACAACTCCACTAAAAGATTGGTCAATCATGACAATATTCCCCCAATGAGGGAACCGAATCACTCGGGACATTAAAGACACTTTAGCCATCATCGCATGTATCCAACTACGTCCTAATAGAAAATTGTAATCTATTGGTGCACCTACTACCGCAACATCCCCTGTGATTATTTTTCCACCCCATTCAATAGGGAAGGATACAATGATTCCATGAGGAGAGAACGAATGTCCATCAAATGCTTTCTGCAGAGTATGGGATTGAACTAAGGTGGGTTATCTGAATGCTTTCCAACATTTAAATGACATGACACAGGTTGAGATCCCTTCATCAACCATGGTTTGAAATATATTCTTGCCATGAGATGTTACTTTAATCTGAAAATCAACTTTGGAAGGAATCCTACAAGTTGATTGATCTAAGTCTAATGTGATCAACGTTGCATGAGATGGATCAACGGGTCTAGATGAAGACAATAGTCCCTTTCTTTGTGCAGGAAAATATTGCAATACCTCCATGGTGGACAAGGCACATGGTGCTTTATCTATTTCCCCAACAACATTTTCGTTATGAGTAGCTCGTGCATTAGGATTATGCATTGTTCCACATAGATCACCTTTGGGGGGGTGTGGTACTATGTCTATGGTTGGTTTCTCAATAGTGAGAGAACCATTTGGATGTGATTCCGATTGATCCAATGTACTAGGAGGGACATCAGAAGAATGAGATCTCATTTTTATGTTCACATCATGATCACACATGAAGACATTGGCATTGGGATCATTTCCCTCTTGCAAGGATTTGGACTTGTTGCCTCCTGTCCAATGTTCCAATGTTGTAGAAACCATTGGATGATGGTGTTGCAGAAAAGGTTGCATTAATACAACAGATTGTTATTTCCCACTGTATTGAGCTATATTTAGTGCATCTTCTTTCCCAAAGTTAGCATTCTTCTTACTCTTGCATTTCTTCTTATTCCCTCTAAGTTCCATGGATTTAACTATGAGTTTTTCAATATTTTGGGAAGGATTAACACTGTTCTTACCCTTGTACTTCTTATTCTTCCCCCTAAGTTCCATCGATTGAAATATGAGGTTTTCAAAAGTCTAGGAAATCTTAGCATGTTGTTGCATCTCCTGACCAACTATAGGTTTTGAAGTTTGAACAGAAACTTGTCCCATTTGCTGGGTGATCTGTTCAAGGTTGCTAATGGAACCACTCATGCCATTGGAATAAGGTCCATGTGGCGGCTTAGCTGGATCAAACACAAGTATTGTAGGTTGATTCCAAAAATATTGGTTACATTCTGGAACCTCACCACTCCATTGTGGAATGGGATTCATGGGTGGATTGCCCTCTTGCGGGGTTAGACTCCAAGGAGATTGGACATTTCCTGGTATTTGACCACACCGTTGATGAATGGGTGGATTCCCCCCTTGCGCGGTTAGACTCCAACAAGATTGGTTATTTCCTAGAATATAACCACACCATTTAGGTGGTGTCTGGATTTGACTAGTATTCCAAGGTGGGTTTCCCCCTTGTGAAGGCTGCCCCAAAGAAGATTGGATACTTATTGGAACATGATCAATGGGTGGATTGTCTCTTGATGGAGTTAGGTCCCAAGAATATTCGTTACTTCCTAAAACCTAAACACTGGGTGGATTTCCTCCTAATGGAGTTGTCCCAAGATTATTGGTTACTTCCTAAAACCCGACCATTCCATTGATTATGCCCTTGGTTTTGATTGAAATTCCAAGGTATGTTTCCTCCTTGCAGAGGTTGGATCCAAAAAGATTGGTTACTTTCTGAAACATGACCACTCCATTATGGAATGGGGTTGATAGGTGGATTTTCCCTAGGCATTGTGCTAGGATAAATAAGAGGATAACCCTCTATGGAATTTCCTCCCATCGATGAAGGATAATTCCAATTGGCATTTATGTTCTAGGATGCATTATTCTCACCAGGAATATGAACATTCCATGGTAAAGGGTTTCCCCCAGAAGTAGAACCTAGACAACTATTATGTGTTCCAAGAGGATTTTGATACCCTCCCACAACCATTTGAGGCTGTATTGATATGGTGCCTTCAACTCTTGATGAAGTCAAAGGGTCAAGTGTAATGTTCTTAATTTTATCACAAATTTCGAAAAGACTAACCAGTGAATCACTTTTTGTAAGTATGATTGAGTTTAAATGATGTGCTGAGGGTGGATTTACATGAGCAAATGTGTGATATTTTATTTTTTCAATCTCAATGAAAGTAATATCATCAATTCTATCTATGTTTTGTCCATGATGTGACAAATTTTAGAATTGATTTGATGTTGTTCTTCTATATTAATATTTGATTAGGTTTATAAGTAGTTCAATTTCAAAGTCACAATGATGTGATTCATATATATGCCTCCACAATGTAGCGGGGCCTTCAAACTTGGGTAATTTTCCTCATTGCCACCTTAACGGGTGGATCGGGAGGTTAATCACTCTAAATTTTAATAAAAAGGATTTGTTTATTAGAGTATATCAAAATATAGTCAAACAATCGTAAATTCAGCTAGACTCAACAAAAATCAAAGTGTCCACACCACTTAAAAAGTCCCTAAGGAAGCAACAATCAAGCTTCTTTCTAAAAAACCGAGGTTTAATGGAAAGTTGGATTTTTATAGGGCCTTCCAAAACTAGTATCCCTTGAGGGACATTAAGTCTCAAGAATTACTAAATGGTGAAGGTACAAGAAATAGTTACATTGTTCTTCAATCACCATGGGTCTAGTGATTCTCTTGTTATATGTCGATGACCGGTTCCTTATAGGAAAAGAGGAACACATTAAAGATGCAAGAAGGAAACTTGCTGTCGAGTTCAAGATGAAGGACTTGGGTATGACACACTACTTTATAGGAATGGAGGTGTCACAGAGTGTAGATGGAATCTCCCTTGGACAATGGAAGTATGTAGCGGAGATCCTGAAGAGGTTTGAGATTATGGACTGCAAGGCCATGGCCACACCTATGGCATCGAACCTGAAGCTATTGAGTGATGCTTCATTGGAGACAGTTTATGTCACGATTTATCGTCAGATGATTTGTTCATTGATGTGGTTGACGAATACAAGACCAAACACATGCTTTGCTGTGAAAGACCTGATCCAGTTCCTGCGGATTCATGACATGCTCACCTGGTTGTAAAGCATGCAGTGAGGTACCTAAAGGGTACAATTGAGTATGGGCTCGAGTATGATATGAATCAGAAGACTAACCTGCATGGTTATGTTGATTCATAATGGTGGAGCCACTGAGAAGAAGAGAACCTTGGGTTGCTTCTTCAGTTTGAGATCCAGTATGGGTTGTTGGTTTGGAGGGATGTAGTCCTGCATGGTGCTGAGTACAGCCGATGAAAAATATGTTGCCACTTGCTTAGCTATTTGTGAGGTAGTATGTTTCTTTTGAAAGCTACTATTTGATTTGATTGAGATGACTTGCAATTTTGTATGATGCATAGAGGAGCAGTGAAGCTCCAGTAGTACTTCAGATCAAGGTTCCTTCCAAGGGGAAGTGATGAGTCCTAGATCCTTTCTGACATGGTGGCAGGCTAGGCCTCCCACGGTCGGATGTAAGTGCAAAGCATTTTCGACATGGTGGCATCCTAGGCCTCCCATGGTTGGATGTAAGTGCAGATCATTTCTGACATGGTGGTAGGCTAGGCCTCCCATGGTCAGATGTAAGTGCTGGAACCTTTCCTGGATGGTAGTAGGTGTTTTCTACCATGCCGATTGATGTAAGTGTTGGAATCCTTTCCTAGATGGTAGTAGGTTTGTCCTACCATGCCGGTGAATGTGAGTGTTGTGTTATGTGTATCTGGGATGTGCTCCATGTGATGATGAGATGATATAAATATGATGAAGATGATAGTAGGGTACGCATGTGTTGCAAGGCATGGAATCAATCCTGGGATTCTCCTTCAGGTTTTACAGTGGCATATAATTAGTCTTAGTAGATCTTGCAAGTTTTGCAAGAGGAATATAATAAGTCCTGGGATCTACCTACTTAATGGATTTCTCCTAGATATGATGAAGACCTGGTAGAGGGATATGTCTACATCCAGCATCAAAAAGGGTTGGCACTATAGATAAAGACCTGGCAGAGGACTAGGTCTACATATAGCATTAAAAAGGGCTAGCACTGTAGAAAATTCTGATGACAGCTAGTATGGGACGATGATCAAATTATAAGAAGATGATGCCAGTGTTAGGATTACTAATCCTTCCTTATCCAATTTGGTCATATGTCTAAATCAGGATTCATGTCTAAATCGGGAGTCCGTCCATTATATTTTTCATCACTAGAACCATTGGGTCCACTTGGCCTAATTGGGGCACATGTTTCAGTTACTAAAGTGTGGGGAACACTAATTGAGGCCTACTGCCACTAATTACACTTACATGCATCAGTTTAGGAGCCTCCTAGACCAATACCTACAATTTAGGAGCCACTGGGAGTGTCGAAACCAGCCAAGGTCAGTTCAGTTCAGTTGGTGACTAGTCAAGCTAAGTTAGGAGTTAGTTACATTCAGTTAGCGCTATATTTGCATGGTTGCACTTAGGAGGGGCACATTTCTCACCTACCATAGTCAGTTAGCCTTATTCAACATTGAATGTAACACTTGAGTTTTTTTAGAACTCTGATGAACTCCAGTTATAGTTTAGACAAGGTCAGTTAATTATTGAGTCCTCCAATAGTGATTTATACAAGGTCTTAGTTACCTACAGTCAAGTAGAGTCTAATCAATTCAAATTTCCTCATGTGGATTCAAATTGCATGTGGTTATTAAATCCATTGTACTTCATTGTAATTATTATCTAATTACCTTTTTTATTAATGAAAGAATTCACAGCTGCAAGCCATTTTTTCATTGTTTCATTCTTCAAATGTTGAGTAAATTGTGTGATCTATCTTGTGAGTTGTGTGTTTGTCCACAGATCTATGTGCTCAATTTAATATGATATCAGAGCCTCGACGAACAAGATACCTCTCCTCCTCAGATCTCCAGCTGGATCATTTTTTTTTTAGCAAAATTGCTCCTTCCAGTACTACACCAGAAGCGGAGAATTTACCACTTAATATCCCAAGTTAGGAAATTGTTGATCAAGCTTGCTTTATCAACTATGCTGGGTGTGAAGGAAATTCCAAAAGTGCATACTGTTTACCTTACTTTGTATGTTTGATTGTGTGATAGGTTATCAGCTCTTCTTACCGCATTCGCTACAAGAAACCCTTTCTTCTCACTGCATTCGCTACAACAGCTCAGTCCTTCTTACTGCAATCAAAATGGTTCATCCAATAGAGCCTCTTACTCCCTTCAACTATCACCAATGGAAGGAAGACATGGTGGTAATGCTCCACACCAAGCAGCTCTTCAGACTTATATAAGAAATAGAGGCAGTGCCAGCTTTAGATCATGACAAATAAAAGTACTTGAGTAGGCTTGATGAATCCCATAGACACTTGTTCTCCTCAGTTTCTCGATATATTTGATTCCACATCCAAGGATTGAAGACTCCCAAGGATATTTGGGACAAGCTTGCCTCCTTATTTGATAAGAAATATGAGATGAGGATCCATCAGCTACAAAATGACATGATCACTCTTAATCCATCCAACTTTGAATCACTGAATGAACTCTTCACAAAGTTCAAGAACCTGATATATCAGTTGAAGCAATGAAAAGTAGAGAAGGATGAAGATCAGCTCATCCTTTCCATTGTCACAAAGCTCAATGTAGACTACTCAGTCTTTGTATCCACCTTCCAAATAGTAAGGCTCACTACTCCAAATTGGAAGATTCCCACTCTTAATGCCTTCATCCAATATCTCATTTCTGAGAATGATAAATTGATCCAAATGGGGATCATTCAATCTTCCAAAAATTAAGCTCTATTTGCAAGAGGAGATAAGGTAGCGAATGACAAAGGGAAGCAAAGAGATGAGTCTCTTGTGAAGAAAGAATAGTCAAAAGAGCCTTCAGGTTTGAAGAGAAGCAAGAAGAATGGCAAAGGAAAGGTCCTCTACTCTTACTATGGAAGGGGATTTCATTCAGAAAGCTCTTGTATGACAAGACAACTTAATGAAATGGATCTTCTTTTGAAGAAACATAACATTTTTGTACCTGCAAGTGCAAGGAAGGATGACTCTGAAGAAGATGATGAAGAATACCAAAGGAAAGGCCATGCACTGAAGGCTTGCTGCACATCAGCACATGTCTTCCTCATTGATTATGGAGCTTCCAACCATATAGCTGCATCCAGAGAATCATTCTCTTCTTTTTAGCCCTTTGATGGTCCTAGTATTCAGATGGGCAATAATAGTAAAGTCAAAACAAAAGGGAAGGGATCTGTCAAGCTTGAACATGGAAGGTTCAAAGATGTGCTATTTGTTCCCTCCCTAGCTTCAAAGCTATTATTTGTCTATCAGATGACCCATACTGGATCTCCAAAGTGAGTGATCTTTGGTCCTGACTCAATGGAGATCACAGATATCTCTACTGGGAGCATCATAGTGAAGAGTGTTGCAAATAATTCTTCAAAATCATATGAGTTCTCACATTTCATGCCTCCTTCAGAACCAATGCACTCTCAGCAGCCACTTGCCAGGGAAGGTAAAATCATTGCATCTACTTCTTTTATAGCTTCTACTAGTATTGCAGATCCATCTTTATCAGTTTATGAGATTGAGATTTAGGGTGACTCAGATTTAGATTCAGTCCCTACTTCCAAACTAGAATCTAGGAAGATGACTGGAAACTCACCTGACACTCAGAAAGGAAAGACCCTTGTGCTATGCCATGCAATCTTACCTCCTTCAGAGAAATGCAATAGACTCCCTGTAAGATTCTATATGGAAAGGGATCAGTCTCACTACATTCAGAAGAATGTATATGATCATACACCTCTTCATCTAGAAAGAGACAAAGGTTACATTCCTCCTTCCTTCCATCATCATTTTTGGAGAAGAAGGAGAAGTCTACATGCCATGCCCCAGAATACCTGTGCACAACACACCATGCATGCTGCTTCGCTACCTCACAGAGATGAATATTGCAGCAACATATTTTCAATTTTTCAAACTTGAGACCTAATTCTACCTTCTTAGATAGAGGGGGGGCTTTTTTCCCATGTGGTTTTTTCCCCAGCTCCTTGTATTAAGCAGTTACTTTATTTTACTTGATGTAGTGGGTGACCTATGGTCATAGTTACCAGGGCCCATAGATTGTCCAAGTTAGCATTCAAGAGGGATGTTAGGATTATTAATCCTTCCTTGTCCAATTTGGTCATATGTCTAAATCAAGAGTCATTTCTAAATTAGGAGTCCATCCAGTCTATTTTTAGTCACTAGCACCATTGGGTCCACTTGGCCTAATTGGGGCACATGTTTCAGTTACTAAAGTGTGGGTAACACTAATTGAGGCCTACTGCCACTCATTTCACTTACATGCATCAGTTAAGGAGCCTCCTAAACCAATCCCTACAATTTAGGAGCCACTGGGAGTGTTGAAACCAACCAAGGGCAGTTCTGCTTAGTTGGTGACTAGTCAAGCTAAGTTAGGAGTCAATTACATTCAGTTCTATTCCTCTACATTAAGTTAGCGCTAGGTTTGCATAGCTGCACTTAGGAGGGGCGCATTTCTCACCTACCACAGTCAGTTAGCCTTAGTCAACACTGAATGTAACACTTGAGTTGTGTTTTAGAACTCCGATGAACTCCGGTTATGGTTTAGACAAGGTCAGTTAACTATTGAGTCCTTCGATAGTGATTTAGACAAGGTCTTAGTTACCTACAATCAAGTACAGTCTAAACAATTCGAATTTCCTCATGTGGATTCGAATTGCATGTGGCTATTAAATCCATTGTACTTCATTGTAATTATTATCTAATTACCTTTTTTATTAATGAAAGCATTCACAGCTGCAAGCCATTTTTGCACTGTTTCATTCTTCAATTGCTAAGTAAATTGTGTGATATATCTTGTGAGTTGTGTGTTTTTCCACATATCCATATGTTCAATTTAATAGGCAACAGCTATGATGAAGACTCTATGACTCCTTGATGATGACAATGTGATGAAGACCTGACTAGATGTGTTGATGACTGTGTAGAGAGAGAATACCTTCCTAGTTAAGAGGGAGTGTTGATGTATTTGTAAATTCAGAAGATATTATAATGTATATTAATATTGTATGTTGTTTTACCTCCATTGGGGATGTGTGTTACCCCTTTATGGGATGTCTAAATTGTGTCTAGATCTTGAGGTACAACCATTGTTGTAAGTCAGGGCAATAGTCCCCAGTGTAACATCATGTAATATGTAATTGTGATCTCTCTAGGAGATGTGGGCCCCATGTGAGATGACATGTAGGATAGAGTATTATATTTGGTTAGTGACTTGAAAGGGTATAAATAGGGAGCAGATCTCTCTCATTTATACACACCTCACACTCTCTCTAAGGCATTTTGAGAGAGAGAGACAGTCATAGGAGGAGAGAAAGATAGTCGTTGAATATTTTCTTATAACTTCTTTTGATCATCTTACTATTCTGAAGAATTTTGTAGGGTTTTATCCTTTATGGTTTCCCCGATGAAAATATTTGTGTCTTGTGTATATTTTATATATTATACATTTTTTTGTACTTGTTATTCTTTCAGATAAATATCCTAGATAATCTAATCAAATCTTAAGAAAATCTAATAGGTATATCGGACAAAGTTTGCTGTAGATGGATCAACCTGAAAATATAAATCACGACTGGTTGCAAAAGGATTCTCCCAATTCCAAGGAGTAGACTACACCGAGACCTTTGCACCAGTGGAAAAAATGGATTCTTTCAGGCTAGTTTTGGCCATTGTTGCATCGAAGCACTGAGAGGTGCACCATATGGATGTAAAAAGTTCTTTTCTTCATGGATACCTGCAAGAAGAGATATACATAAGCATCTTGAAGGTTACACATCAGATCCATCATTGGTTTGTAAGCTGCATAAATCCTTATATGGCTTAAAATAGGCCCCAAGATCTTGGTACGCCAAAATGGATTATTTTCTACTCACACAGAACTTCGAACAATGTAAGTTTGATCCAAATGTGTAATTTAAGCAATATGAAGGTAATTTTATGATCATAGTTATGTATTTTGATTCTATTTTAATCACAAGAAGCACCCTTGCTTCAATTTCCTTCATAAAATCTGCTTTACATGAATCTTTTGAGATGAGTGATCTAGACCTGTTGAGGCAGTTTCTTGGGCTAGAAATCACTCAAGATTTTGATGGGATTGTGGTGACACAATAAAAATATTCTTCAGACCTGTTAATTAAGTTTAATATGTCTGATTGCAAGGCAACACCTTTACCATTCCTCTAAGGAATCAGTCTTGAAGAGGGAAAAACAACTCCACGGGTGGATTCTACTGTTTACCGTAAGTTGATCGAAATCCTTCTCTACTTGACACCTTCAAGGACTGAAATTTGTTATGTCGTGAATGTTGTATCAAGGTATGTGCATAAGCCTCATGAGATTCATTGGAGGGAAGCCAAGAGGATTCTACAATACGTGTAGGGCACTAGATCCTATGGAATTCACTATGTTGTTGATTTTGAACTAGACTTGGTAGGATTTACAGATTTTTTATTGGGCAAGAAATAGCATAGATCAGAAGTCCACTTCAGGCTATGTGTTTATATTTGGTGGTGGTCCTATTTTCTGGTCAAGCAAAAATATGACTTCCATTTCCCTTTCTTCAGCAGAGGTAGAGTACAGGGGAACGGTCAATGCATGCATCCAGGCAGTTTGGTTAAAAGGTAATTTGTCTAAGTTTGATATTGGTAGTACTTCATATACTGTCATTTTTTGTGACAACCAAAGTGCTATAAATATCTCAATTGATTTGGTTCGGAGACAGAGAACCAAACACATTGATATCCACATGCACTACATTAGAGAACTTGTGCATGACAGGACAGTTGTTCTGCAATACTTCCCCACAAATGAGCAGATTGCGGACATTTTAACCAAGAACTTTACTGAGATAAAGTTCACTTACCTCTGTTCATTGTCGGGGGTGATTTGTAGGGTGAATTGAGATTACTCATTAGTGTTCAGTTTGAGGGGAGGTTTTCTTTCCCACACAGTTTTCCTCGTTTCCTCACTTAGATTTTTTTTCATCATTTTTAGAGTTATTTTTGTAAAGGGTGACCTATGTCTTGTTGGTTGTGGAGCCTCATATTCCAGATTCATAGATATTATTCAGTCTTGTTTGTACCCTAGGTTTACTATACACGCATTCCCCAAATTTGGGATGTTTGTTGGCCAACGGTTTTGCGGACCCATGGTATTGGGTTAACCGTAGTATTTTTCCCATGGTATTTCCCCTATAAAATAAAAAAATTGTAATACGGTTGTGTATGGTATGGTATGGTATGGTGTTTTATCATTGTAAATAGTCTCTGTGATTCTATGAGAGAGACTGTGAGATTGTGAAGAGGAAGTGCAGCAGAGTTGTTGTAGGTTGTATCCCTTCATCTTTATGGATGCTAATAAAAGTACTGGCATTTTATGTGTGGACGTATCCCATATTTTGGGTGAACCATGTTATGTTTGTGTCTCTCTGTAATGTGTTAAATTTGTTTTTCCATCTTCTTTTATTTAACTATATATCTGTTATTGCTCTGTGGTCCTGTTTTCTAACATGGCCTTTGTTGTCAGGGCCCTATCATTTTTTTACTCATCCACATGAGTATAGCTTAATGGGGGGAGGGTGTTGGAGTCATTATCCAACACACACATCATTATTTGGCCTAATTGGCCTAATTTAACACTTATCCTAAGTTATTGGATCGAATATGTGACTGCATCATCAACTGGATCATGCTCCTTTAATCAGGGAGCCTAACTGACCCTTCTCCTTCAATTGGGGAGACTAACTGAGATTCCACCATCAATCAAGAAGTAAATATGGGTTTATATGCATGATATAAGCACCCCAAATCAATTAATTGATGATTATTCCACCTACTTTCAATTAAACTACAGCTGCAAAGGCGCCTCTGTCATTATTTTTCTTATTTTTGGTAAATTCTAGCTAACTGGAGTGATTAAAGGCGCCTGCAACAACTTTTGATGAATCACTTCAGTTCAGTTGATCTAACCTAAATGAAGTCAAACATGCACCCTCACCTATTGATTGACATGCAATTGAGTTCTATTCAGATAGACTCAGTCTAAACTTCCTTCGATTCAGTTAGAGTCAATTATGGTTGTGATTAGTGGTTAACTAATGTGTCGAGTGGTGTCTAACTGACAGCTAATCAACCCTCATGTATACAATTTGAATGGACTCCTTGGTATTCAAATTGTATGGTTATTCATGCCAGTGTATGACATTGTATCTCTATTTTTTATTAATGATAGATAATATACAACTGCAACTTCTAATTGCAATGCTTTCATGTAATTTTTATGTGTAATTGATCCTTGAATCTTCTGTAAGTTTTTTCTTGGTCCTCATATTACTGTGACTCATATTTCATATGGTATCAGAGCCATGGCAGGACAAGGCACTTCTTCTTCTACAAATTTCTTGTTGGATCTATGATGCAATTTGAGCAAAAAGCTCAAAAATTACTGCAATTTATGGACAGAAAATAGGATCAACTCTCATACTTGTATAGCATTATCTCTTCTTCTAGAAATCAAGTTAATGGATTAACTGAAAGAAGTTGGCATTTTATTAGGGACTGATAGTTTTCATTGAATTCACCTTCAAGTTTGTTTCATTCTACTTTTTTCATGATTATAAATTATGTTTCTCTTTTATAAATGGTTTATTTTGCTGGTTATTGAATTCATCAATGATTGCAGACATGGAAAATATATTATTACAATTCAGCCACAAAAGTGAAGACTTGGCATGATCCAAGAGAAACAACTTGAACATATTTGCACTATTGTTTTGTTTCCTTGAGAAAGCAAAATTGTAGGTAAGTAATTAGTTGGGTATGTTTTTAGGCCTGCATCATCCACCCCTGGGTGTTTGTTGGGAAAATAAGTGGGAAACAAAGGTTGGGAATGGACCAACAAAACTTTAAATACTTGGGCTTCAGGAATAACAACTTCAAATCTTGATCATTCCACTAATGCCATATATTCCAAAGTTGAATGCGTTACCAAATTCCATGTACAGTAACAATATTATAACTGATGAAACTAAACAATAACAATGTATAGTAAAATAACAATGTTACATAGTCCACTTTACATTCACGGCCCACAAAGCAGTTCATGGTTCCAGCCTAGGCTCAGAAAAGGTGGAAACACAGACCACGAACCACAAAGTGTAATACCACAGTTTTGACCCCATTTACGTTAAAGGGTACATGATGTATATTTTGTAATTAATCATGGTGAGGAGCTAAAGGCAAAAGCCCCACCATTGATTCAGTTGTGTTATGTTTCGGCAATAGGGATCGTTGCCAATGGTATATCATGTTGTCCGACACATTATAGCTTTGGCATCATGTAAATACGCACATCAATTTAATTAAACCTATATCCAGCTACGACGGTGCAACATTAAATGAAAATGGGCATGACTCCCAAGGGTAAGGGGGGGGATTGCTAAACCTGGACCCCATGGGGAAAAGCCATGTGTCACCACCCTATTTTTTTTGCTCATTTTCCCTTGTTTCATCCACCACTGTAAGTGTTCTGTTGTTAGTGGGGGCAGCTATGGGCTGGCAGGAAACCACTACACCCACACCCGATCACTCTGGGGGATGGAGAGTCTATTCAATTTCCTCACCCGGGCAGAGATAAAAGGATCCACAATCCGTTGTTTTGGGGTTCTTCGCTACCTTACGGATTGTTGACCTGCGAGCATGTTCATTTCCCTCTTCCGGGATAGATTGATAGCTTGGGGGTTGGTTCTTCCTTTCTCATGGATATTGTATTCGGTGGGTTGTGTTCATCCTCAGGTTCACGCTAAGAATTGATTTCTCTAGTGAGCTGTTTTGTTCACTCCCCTTATGCACCGATGGAAATTGGGCATGGTCCTCCTCACGCCGAATGGTCTCTTTTGTTTTGAGACTCACGCAGCAAGTTGAAAAGCATGTTCTATCACCCATGACCTCATGTGAATGAGCCTATGCATTCTGTATGATGTGTAAGTTCATGCCTTTTCTCCTTATCGATTATGGTCTGCGTCTATGTTTTTCCCTATCCATGTTGGGAGTTGGGCTTCTTCCCATTGTAGACTGTGTAGTTGTTGCCATTGTTTCTCTGTGACTTTGGGGTTGTTGTCTTCCCCTGGTTTTGGGTTGCTTCTTGGTTTCTGAGGTTATTAGGATTGTTGCTGAGTTGTTTTGGCCACGCTAGGGCCAAGAACAAATCTGAAGCGTTGTTGACCTGAACTGTGTTTCACCTTTTGGTTTGGGGTTGTTACCCTGTTTCCTTTTTCTTCTTCACAGAGCTATGAAATGTTTATTTTGTTGTGGTAGGCAGTGATTGGTATTTAGACTATTGAGAATAGGATTAGAGGCTTGGTATGCTTGAGAAAACTGGTGTTTGAGGTCACTAGCTTAGCATTTGGCCTTTCCTAGCTCCCTGACAGCCTGATAAACCCTATTATGTGGGCTTGGCTATTTTGTGTATTTTGGCTATGTGTAATCCTGCTTTGACCCTTACTCCTTGAGGAATCATGCCCAGCTTGAGGGTGGCAGCATTGCTGAGAGATTGATGACCATGTTGGCCTATGGTTGGGTGGAACATTGCAGCAACGTAGCTGGTTGCGGGACGAGTTCTTATCAGATGAGTACTCTTGTCCATTTTACTTCTGCATTTATATTTACCGATTAATGAATATGATGAACATGTGGCATGCTTGAATGTGTGTATGCTTGCTTCCACTATGTAAATGAAGGGTCATGCATCTTAGTATGTTTTATGTTTAAGCGTCCTCTTCGTCGGTCAGAGGGTTGGGGACGTTACAGTGTGGTATCAAAGCTAAAGCTGTAGCATGGGCCTAAATGGGCCATGACAGATCAGATAGCAGAGGTATGTTGCCTTCTGCCCAGCAGCAATCAGAAAAGTGTGGCAGGAAAACTCAGAAAATTTTCTAAGTGCCAGAACTATCGGCCCATTGGAAAACTTAGGGACAAGATCTTTCGATGCTGCGGGGACTTAGTGGGAAGGCCACCCGACGGATGGTAACTGGATAAATTTTGAGAAATTTTTCTAAGTCCAACCATCAACGATTTCCAAAAGATAGTTGTTCTCATCGTCGATGGTTAGACGGGGAAACTACCAATGAACATCGGCAAGAATTAATTGAATGGGTTGCAGCCGTTGCGGCTGCCGTGGGGACTAAAACGTCTATGTAGCAGTGCTAGTGGTTCCGACCGCCGACAGAAGAGGAAAGTTTTGAAATTTTGTTTAAGTGTTGAAATCATCGGTGGAAATTAGTGGAACAAAGAGCCGCCATTGTAGAAGCCTCGTGCACTAAACCTCCGATGATTACAAATTCCACTTGTCGATGCTAGGGTGGTTGTTAGCTGATGCGGCGGAGAATAATGGAATTAGGAGCCGTAGTTGCGGAGGGAATCAGCCGAAGGCCATCGATATGTCAGCAAAAACTTAGTTGTTCAAGGCGTCGATAAGCAGTGAAAGGGTTGGATGATTTGATCACCAAAAATGTTGAAAATATTTAGGCATTTTTGTGTGCGCCGTTGCGGCTACTTATAGGACTATTTCCCTGATGGATAGTTGATCCAATGGCCGATGCGGCGGAAGACGGAGAAGAAAATTCTGAAATTTTTTTTTAAGTGTTGATTTCATTGGCCATCAGGAAATGCTAATTGTTCTGATCGCCGATAGATAGAGGATGGAAACGTCGATACATCGACAGGAAGAAGGTGAAGGTTATCGAAAATTTTTCATTTGAGGTGCCGATACATTGGCGTCAGTAGAAGTTTGATGATGGATCGGTGAGAAATAGAAGAAGACTGCCGAAACAGTGAAGAAAAATAGTCGGTGAAGCCGCCGACAACGGCAGCCAAAAGAAGAGACTTAAAGCGAAAATTCAAAAATTTTCTAAGGAACAAGATCATCGGCAATCGAAAAATGATATAAGATCAGGTCGCCGATGAACAGTGCACAAATCCTCCAACACATACAGGTCCCTAATGCTGATGTGTTAAAGCCTCCAATCGAAAAAGGATAGACGATGATGAGCCGTCGTTGTAGCTACGGAATGAACTATTGCTCCGATGCTAGTCCTTCCAGTGGCCAATGACAAGGTGTTCAGTGAAAAATAGCTCCGAGTTCACTACGGTGATGACAAACAGAAGAGGATTAGGAGATGAAGCAGTCGACGCAGAGAAGAAGAAGAAGGAAAATTTGCGAAAATTTGCCTAAGTGACGAAAACATCGGAAAATCATAGAAGATCAGAACGCTGATGAAAATTGGAAGGATTTAGTTGATTGGACTACCATCGTTGCAGATGTCTATGAGACTAATCATCGGATGCAGTAGTTGCTAGTCGCTCCGACAGTCGACGCAGCAGAAGAAAAAAAATTCAAATTTTTTCTTAAGGCATGAGATCATCACCGATCAAAAAAGTTTAGTAGACTACCCCTCCGATGGATAGTCATTCCAACCACCGATCATAAATGTTTAGTTGATCAGACCACCGACCAAGAAAAGTTAGCAAATGGAGAACTGTCGTTACAACTTCCATGTGGGCTAGCGTTCTGATGGTTAGAACTTTGAGCTTCTGATTTCTGACACATAGCGCTCAGTGGTTTTGAGCGCTGATGGAAGCTGGGAGAGTTAGCCGATTGTGAGTCCGTCATTGAGGATGTCAACATGACTATCACTCCAATAGTTAGAATTTGCGGCTGTCAATAGCGTTTAGGTAGTCGACGTCACGGAGTGTTAAATATTGTCGACACATCGGAGGCAAGTTGATGTTTGGTCACCGTGACGACAGCAATGTTAGTGATTTGATTCACCGATGCCATGCACAAGTTGGTTTCCTCGTCGACTGAGTTCAAAAGGTTAGATAATTATGGCGGAAGGAAATAGAAGGGCAACCTACCAATGAAATTTAGAAGCTCAAACCACTACAGGTCCGATACGCCAGAGAAAGATAGATGAGCGGACTGTCGATGAGCAGCAGGGAAAATTAGTGGTTTTGGCCACCGAAACGTCGAAATAGTAGTTGGGATGAGACCCAATCCTGTACAAGAAATTTGGGTTTTCAAAGGGGATTTTTTGGGAAAATTTCAACTGTTTTCCATGGAAATTTCAGCAAAATTCTAGCTGGTGTTCTAGTGGGTTTGGTAGTAAATTTCTCATTAGATCTTTCCACAGTCCTAGGGATGAAAAAGAAGAATAATTCTAGGTATCTGAAGTTGACAATTCAGACCAAAATACAGTTATGTGTTTTTCCTAAATTTGATGAAAATCATCATGTTCAAAGTAGTGTGGTTTTCACACCCGAGGTCCGAATGAAGCATGTGGATAGGCGTTGGAAAGCTTATCCAACATGGAACAAGGGGAAGCCACTAGAATCTAAGTGTGGAGCAGCAAAGTGCTAATGATGGCCTGAAAGAGAAATGTGTTGCTGTCAAATGGACAAATTTGGGAAATTGCATGCCTAGAGGTAGCAAGACCATGAAGTCAAACCAGTTGTTGTGTGGAAGAGGAGTTCCATACAAGGATGTGGGACTTGAAAAGGGAATTTTCCTTAAACCCTATTTTGCTGATTATAACTACATTTCATAAGTTTTATACATGAAATGTATGAGGGTATGCTCTGCATACATACGATATTGAGGATTATACATTTATAATGAACCACTAATGATAGTTATTACATTGGTGTTGGCATTAGTGGAAAAACCAACGACAACATGGACCTGGATGAATATGTTGTTGATGATGACGAATGTGACTAGAAATCCTTCGGAGAAAGGGATGAGGCAACAAGTCCATAATCAAAAGTTGGTGAGCAAATTCTGCAGTCTCCTGCAAAGGACCAATCAAATTGGTCATGCCAAGGGTGTAAGTAGGACCCATGAAGGTAAGAGTTTTATTATGGAAAATTCCATGGAGTGGTAAAGGTAAGAGACCTCATATCATGTGTATATTTGGATGTTATACTACATTCATATAGAAATGTGTCATGCCGGTATATGTTGTTTGAACTTAGTAGCCCAAGGAAAGTAAGTACTGATGATCTTAATTATAGTAATGCATCCTATATGAAGTAGTCATGGTTAGGCCATGCACTTTATGTTTGAATGTATAGTATTCCTAAATCAATGCAAGGTAGCATTAAGAGGATATACATTACAAGATTTTATGAATCTTGTAGTCATGCATTCAATGAATGTATATAAAGGGTGTGAGTAACTGATTACGTAAGTATGGGTGCAAGGGTTGTGATGCATTGCATGAATGCATTGAGATAGTGCATGTGATATTATGAATAACTAATGGCTGAAATGATGAATTCATGACAATTCTGGAACCATTTCAGAGGTTGTTATGAATGTAGGATAGTAAGTGCATGAGGAGGGTAGTCATGATCGATTAGCTGCTAGAAATGCTCTATGGAAGGGCAAGGTGGTACAAACGATACGCTTGTGAAGTAAGGAGTATCTGAACATCTCATTTTAGCATAAATGATATGACGGTACCCTGTAATTTAAAGTTTCAGACAGATTGTTGGAGCATGGCAATGAGAGTAAGACCGTGACAAAGTCCAGAATCTACCATGTGAAAGAGCCAAACCTCATGAGAAGAGTCTCATGGCTGTGATAATAGTTTGTATGCATAATGAGATGTAAATTTGAATTGCGAATTTTGGATTTGAGAAATTGCTGACAACTACTAATCACTATTGTCTTGCATAATATTGTGTCAGGAGGACGCATTGTAAGTGGGTATTCATGTTATGCTAGTAGGCATGAAATTATAAGGGGTATAGTGGTGCTGCTTACAAGGGACCCACAAATGAGGATCACCTCATTGCCAAGCAAATCAATTTCTGTAGTAAACAGAGTTGCAAATTCTCATTGAATTTAAATAATAATGTTATTGCTTGGTTATGAAACAATCAAATTTGGATTGTATTATCAGATAATGATGGACTGTTTGGCTATTTGATGAATGTTCCAGGGGTACATGCTGCAGGAAGACCATGTGTGATGGCCTGCAGGATCCAAACTTCATGGGAAGGTTTTCCCTTATCTTGAAAATGGGTTTCGGGGGGGGAAACTTCGTTGGACATTTTGGAAATGTCTCATCTGCACTACCTGTTTGGTAAGCAACATGAGTGAGATGGTATGGGTTATGTTGATAAGACACGCGTGGATACGAAATGTAAAGAGGAATTGGGATGGAAAACCAAGGGACTGTCAACTCATAGAAGGGAGGCCCCATTCCTTAGTAACAAAGAAATACTGATATAGCGAATGGATAAGTGTTCTATAACCCTAGTTAAGAATATGCATGTCAAATTGTTAAATTCAATATGCATAACATGTTTTAATTTTATTAGGACCGATTGCTTGAGTATGAATGGGGCCTACATGATACACACCGGAAAAGGGTGCACACTTTCTGATGTCGGAGCATGAAAGGATTTTCAATATTGATTACACCCTAGGGAGTGGACGCAATCCTGGTGTCTTGATACTTGTTAGTGAATGGTGTGAAATATTGTTACAAATTTAGAGCAATAACGCTAAAAAATATGCTTATATTGCTTATGTTGACAGGATAAACAAAGGTAGTTTG
>LPNX010879456.1:397535-508556 GCA_001517045.1 Pseudotsuga menziesii | reverse complement strand
GGTACATGATGTATATTTTGTAATTAATCATGGTGAGGAGCTAAAGGAAAAAGGCCCACCATCGATTCGGCTGTGTTATGTTTCGGCAATAGGGATCGTTGACAATGGTATATCGTGTTGTCCGGCACATTATAGCTTTGGCATCATGTAAATATGCACATCAATTTAATTAATCCTACAGCCAGCTATGATGGTGCAACGTTAAATGAAAAGGGGCATGACTCCCAAGGGTAAGGGGGGGGATTGCTAAACCTGGACCCCATGGGGAAAATCCATGTGTCACCACCCTATTTTTTTTGCTCATTTTCCCTTGTTTCATCCACCATCATAAGTGTTATGTTGTTAGTGGGGGCAGCTATGGGTTGGCAGGAAACCACTACGCCCACGCCTGATCACTCTCCATGACGTGCCTCTTTGGTAGCAAATGGTCTGTCCACTATGGGGGATGGAGACTCTGTTCAGTTTCCTCACGTGGGCGGAGATAAAAGGATCCACAATCCGTTATTTGGGGGTTCTCCACTACCTCATGGATTTTTGACCTGCGAGCATGATCGTTTTCCTCTGCAGGGACGAATTGATAGCTTGGGGGTCGGTTCTTCCTTTCTCATGGAGATTGTAATCGGTGGGTTGTGTTCATCCTCAGGTTCAAGCCAAGAATTGATTTCTCTGGTGAGTCATTCTATTCACTCCCCTTACGCACCAGTGGAAATTGGGCATGGTCCTCCTCACGCAGAATGCTCTCTTTTGTTTTGAGACTCAAGCAGCAAGCTGAAAAGCATGTTTTGTCACCCATGACCTCATGTGAATGAGCCTATGCATTCTGTGTGGTGTGTAAGTTTATTCCTGTTCTCCTTATCGATTGTGGTATGCATCTATGTTTTTCCCTATCCATGTTGGGAGTTGGGCTTCTTCCCATTGTAGACTGTGTAGTTGTTGCCATTATTTCTCTGTGATTTTGGGGCTGTTGTCTTCCCCTGTTTTTGGGTTGCTTCTTGGTTACTAAGGTTATTATGATTGTTTCCCTATTTTTTTGGCCATGCTAGGGCCAAGAACAACTCTGAAGCATTGTTGACCTGAACTGTGTTTCACCTTTTGGTTAGGGATTGTTACCCTGTTTCCTTCCTCTTATTCACAGAGCTGTGAACTATTTGTTTTGTTGCGGTAGGCAGTGGTTGGTCTTTGGACTATTGAGAGTAGGATTAGAGACTGGGTATGCTTGAGAAAACTAGTGTTTGAGGTCACCAGCTTAGCTCCCTGACGGCCTGATAAACCCTGTTGTGTGGGCTTAGCTAATTTGTGTACCTTGGCTATGTGTAATCTTGCTTTGACCCTTACTCCTTGAGGAATCATGCCTAGCTCACGGGTGGTAGAGTTGCTGAGAGATTGATGAGCATGCTAGCCTATGGTTGGGTGGAACGTTGCAGTGACGTAGCTGGTTGCGGGACGAGTTCTTATCAGATGAGTACTCTTGTCCATTTTACTTCTGCATTTATATTTACTGATTAATGAATATGATGAACATGTGGCATGCTTGAATGTGTGTATGCTTGCTTCTGCTATGTAAATGAAGGGTTATGCATCTTAGTATGTTTTATGTTTAAGCTTTTTATTTCACCATAATATGCCTGTTCATGTTCATGGGGCTATTTGCTCGTATTTTTGATGTTAGTAGCATCCTCTTCATCGGTCAGAGGGTCGGGGATGTTACACAAAGCAGTTCATGGTTCCATATCATGGTTGAGTCACAGCCTAGCCATGGTTTAGCCCACCGTTCAAGACAGCCTATCAGTCCAAGTTTAATCAACAGTCCAGTTGATATCTAAGCCTCCAAGCTCAGCTTTAGGGCACACAAATTAGTATTAGGGTTCACTTCATTGTTTAAGAAAAAACCTAGCCTTCATAAAGATATGAATAATTACAGTGTAATGAAACCCCAGCACCCAAGAATCCCTAGCATATCCACAAAACATAAAGAGTTCAGAGATGGAAATATATTAAAGGATAATTGAATAATGAGGAATACAAGGAAAAATGTAATCAACAAGGTGTTCTTTCTCAAGGTATAAGTCCACATGTTCCATACAATAATTGTTTTCATCATCACCATATAGGAAGTTCCTAACTGGATGAAGTGATCCTTCGGTCCTCCTAGTGCTCCTGAAGGTTAAGTGTTAGTGCTATGATCAAGGGGTGTCCAATCCCTTGAGAAACAACCTAACTTAACCATATAGAAGAGTAGGTCATCATACTTCATCATCTTGGTCTACTAACCAAGATCCATAATAACAATATAATAGAATAACAATACTAAGAAACAACTTTTCTTACAAATATGTTTTCAACTAAGACAAAGCATTTAATTTCAAAGTAAAAACAAGCATCAATTTTTCTATACAATACTTACTAAACCAAGAAACATGCAGTCGAAACATGTGTGAGATTTTGGGTAACTACTATTATGGGGCATGAATGAAATGAGAATATTATGAGATGTTCATTTTAGTTCATCATTATCACACAAATTCATTGCATGCAATAATGGTAATGACCAGGGGTAGCAGGAGGGGGAGGGATTATCTTAGGTCCCGATGGACAAATGGAGCTTCAGTATGCTTGGGGACTTGGTAATACTACAAACAACCAAGATGAATATCTTTCTCTCTTGCAGGGGTTAAGACAACTCTGGAGAAAAGGAATATTGTAGGTTAGGGTGATAGGAGATTCACAAAACCTAATTGGTTTTATGGTTATAAGAACCAAGCCAACTGAAATTTAACTAAGACAAACCGTAATCAAAATACAAAACATAGTTACAAAATTTCACAAGCTAAACTTATTCCATGTGTTGCATAAAAATAACGTTGAATCAAACCAAGCCGCTAACAGATTGGTTGGATTGGAACCTAGCTCCCTTATCATGAACAATCATGAACTTTGGAAAGACCCACTCCCTTAGTGGGTCATCCCACTCTATCACCTAGTGGAATGCCTGGAACATGGAGTTTAAGCGTGGGGAGGTGGTTGCACGGATGAACTTAATACAATAACAAGGAAAGGAGAAGCTTCCCACTCCCCTAGTGGGTCATCCCACTCTGTCGCCTAGTGGAATACCTGGCACATGGAGTTTCAGCGTGGGGAGGTGGTTGGACGAATGAACTTAATACAATAACGAGGAAAGGAGAAGCTTCCCATGAGTGAAGGGGAAAACTGGAGAACTGAATTTCCAAGGGAGATGGATTTGGTCTACGGAGATGACACGCGTATCCAAAAATTCATTGAGAAAATAGTCTTTGCACAATAGTTACAAATCAGAACATGCATGAATTCATGTGTTCCTCAGGTGAGTGATGCAAAGAGGTATTCAAACCAATCCAATTCAGGAGGGATGACGTCAATCGTGAACTGGGAACGAGCCATGAAGGAACCAGGATATTTAAAGCATGCCACAAATATTGCACTCATCATGGAAACAATAAACTGGATCAAGGAGACATATCGCCCTCATAATACATATACTCATCTGACAACTGGTGAGGAGATCCATAACTTGTTCATTGTCTGCATGCACCAAGATATTTTTTTTTTAGCATTGTGAGTACCACCACGCGGCTCCGCTCTGATAATCAGACTGGAAATATGAACACCAATGAAGATAGTGAACCTTGTTGCCCGCATCATAGCTTGGTTAACATGGGGAACTGTCTCTAAAGGGCCAAAGATGAAATGGAAATTCAAAAGAGTTAGCTTTGCCGCTTCAAAGGAGAGATGAGGGAGCGTCTAGAGCAGGTAGCAAAGGACCTACACAAAGTCAGATTGATCCAATGGGAGCAGGAAACCACCGTGGAAACCCATCACCAGGAGCAATCCCAAGCCATTAAGGTGCTATCGAAAAAAATAACCCATGTCAAGATACAAGTTGGAACAATGGCCTTCGAAGCTCAAGTACAGAAAGAAGTTGAATCCAACCGAAACTTTTTTGATGGCACTAGCTCTGGGACCTCCCTAGGAAAATAATCAGGTTTTATATGTTTTTTTGTCTACTGTTGGGACAATATGTCTACATATTTTGGAATATATCCATTGGGAATTTAGCTCATATTATTGTTTACTACTGTGAACACTACGGAGAATACAATCTAGTAGAGCTAGATATAGCAATCTATTTTTAGAACTAGAAATTCTGTTGTACTCTCCCAATGCGCCAGCATCTGGGTTTTTTGTTAATATACAATACTATCTGTCTTTGTTAACAAAAACAATGGAATTACCATTCAAATTAGAGATTGTACTATGTGCATAGGTGAAATATATTAGTGCAATTAACAATATATTTGAAATTATATTCATGTCACTAGTTGGATGCTAGCTCATCATTCTTATCTCCCACTCCTCATATTCAATGTTGTATTGTTTGTATACATTTGGACTCATATTCAATGTTGTATTGTTTGTATACATTTGGAATGAGTAAATCATTTGCATGCAATGTCCACGTCCATTAAAAATACAAAACTAAATATGATAGGCCTAGCTTGGTGGATGGAAAAATTCTTAATTCAAACCCAGTTATCCAACCCTAAAATTGTATCAGAAACATAAAGAGAACAACTTATTTTAATTTGTAGCATAGATTTACCTCGACGTATGATGTATGGGTTTGATCAACCAATTGAGGAAAATGGATAGCGTGGGAGAGGGAAAAGTCGTGAGGGGAGGGGTTTCAGGAAAATGTGGATAGCGTCAGAAAGGGAAAAGTCATGAGGGGAGGGGCTTCAGGAAAAATGGATAGTGTGAGAAAGGGAAAATCCGTGAGGGTACGGGTTTCAACTGATGCACATGGATTCAACTAATGCACATGGTGAGGAAAAATTATGACAAACTGAGACAGAGAGATTAAAAATATATATTTAGGGCTCAAGACTCACTGATTTCTGAGTCATTGGATCCTCTATTTCTTTTCTCATCTTTTCTTTTTGTTTTTAGATCAGACTGAGAACCATATGGGTTTCTATACTCGTCCTTCCGCTCCCATACATGACCGCAAGAACCCCAGAATGCATAGATCGACTGGTTGGGTCTCTTTTCTCTCGAGATGGGAGAGTTCAGATAAAAAAATGACTTTGGCTCACGGGATGTACACAACTGCAATAAACCAAGGTTGTAGAGATTGGTTGCATCTCTTTTCTCATGAGATGGGAGAGTTCAAACCAAAAAATGACTTTCGCTCACGGGACGGGTTGGTTAATGGTGGGAATGCATCCTCCGGGTTGTATGTGGGTTATAATTAGTTATAGGGGTTAATATTTGTGGGAATTCATAGGATGTATGACTTAAGGATTACAAAGGTTAGGGAATATAATCGAATATAGGATGAGAGTTTATAAGGGTTAAGTGATATAGAGGTTAAGGTTTAGTTAGATGAGGGGGTAATGATTAAGGTGTATAGAACCAAGGGCTTATAGGTGTTAGTGGTTGTAATTATTTTGGTTTAAAAGGATTAGTGATTATATGAGTTAGGGAGAAGTTTCTAGAGGTTATAGGGGATAGGAATTTCAATCTTAATATTGATATGTGTGAGAATGTTTAAAGGTTATAATAAATAGGTGTTATATTGGTGAGTATTTATAGAAGGGTGATAAGGTTATGGATTAAAGTGGATAAAATTTAGGGGCCAAGGGTTATAAAGGTTATGTTTGTATGTTATAAATAATAGGGGTTGTTTGTAGGTCATGACAATTGAAGTTTTGGAGGCAGTTTGTAAAAAATAACCTCTGAAAAATCCATTACCTCCAACATGGTCAAGGGAGGAAAACCTTAAGGTATTTTATTTAGAGTGATGATGATCATCATCATGAAGATGATGATAACAATGAAGATGATGAGGAAGAGGAAGAGGAGGAGGAGGATGTTGATAAGGATGAAGGTAATGATGATGATGATGATGATGATGATGATAACAATGAAGATGAGGAGGAGGAGGAGGATGATGAGGATGCTAATGATGATGATGATGATGATATTGATGATAACAAGGATGATGATGATGATGATGATGATGATGACGACGACGATGACTATTCAACATATCTCTATCTTTTATAATATTTAAATTATTTTTTATTCTATTTTTTATTACTATTCAACCTATATCTATATTTAAAGAGTATTGGTATTATAAAAAATAAAAATAAAAAATAATAATTCTTTATATATTATAAAAAATAGATGTGATATTGTTACACATCTTAATATTAAAATTTAGTTTAATTTCAAAGTTGATGCATCATTTACTTATCATTATGTATAATTAAATTCGTTTTACGTTATATTAATCATTTAGTCGAACCAATTAGTAATGTGTTGGATCACTAAAAATCAATTTATTTTTCTCTCTTTCATTCCACATATGCTGATGATGATACTGATAATGATGGTGATTATGATGATGATGATAACATTGATGATGATGATGATTATAACATTGATGATGATGATGATGATGATGATTAGAACATTAATGATGATGATGGTGATGATGATGGTGATGATGATGATGATGACGATGATTCAAACATAAGCAATACATAATTATTACAACCATTTTTATATATAAATAATATCTATGAGTAAATGAAAAAAAAGCATATGACAATGTGCAACAAATACAAAAAATTAGATGTTCCATAAACAACTACCTGGAATAATCATTAAATGGCCCATCAGGCACATACCAGTTCCTATATTCCAACATTGCTAAAATGCCATTGATATTCTTCTTCATCTGACTCAATTATATCTTCCAAATAACCATAGTACCTATTTTCATATACTTATAGATGCTTGTCACTTCTAGAGGAAACATTAGTGACTTGAAAAATTGCACTTATCCCACAATCAAATTTTTTCTTCTTGTCATCAAAATTTTTGATGTGAAATTTATGACCATTGCACCACATAGTCTTGTGGTGTATCAACTACATCATGCCCGAATCAGTAAATAAATATATAAAAAGAAAATAATGCAGACAGTGATGCAAGAAAATAACGGTGATCAACAAAATTGAGGCATATATGATAAAGTTCCAAGATATAAAACATAATATGTCAATAACCTATGGAACAAAGAGAAGAAACATTTTCATGCATATAAATCGTTACTTACCTCATGTATTTACCAAGATCATATATAATTTATTTTATGTTGTTTTCAAAGCTATTTGAGAGAGATAGAGGTAGAATGTAAATAATAACCTTAATGAATGTATGTCAGACATGAGTTTTAACACCACCAAAATCACTTTTTCGTTAAGATATTTTGTATGTTCGACGAAAACCCCGTCGGAAACCTTTTTTTTGAATGACCTATTTTATAGCATTGCTTTGTTTCTCTCTTAATAACCATAGAAGACTAATATTCCGGTCCCCGTATCTAGCATTGGAAATAATTACACTTTGCAATGTGTGATTGGCTTATGCATTGTCACTACAAATTTTTACAATTTTATATTTGGCAGTCCTTCCATCTAATATCTGCCATATCATTTATGTAAATTCTTCTTGATATGCATTGTATCAAATAAATGAGCTATTTGTAGGTGCTCATAGTAAGGAAACCTACACAATTGTATGGAATAACTCTTCATTCCTCATGCAAGCCCATTCATTCTCTAAATACATTCAATAAACATAAATGAAAGCGTATTAACAATAATTCATGATAGTACCCATGGTAGAGAAAATTCAGTAAAAAAATAAAATTCATAATATTACATGTTTATATATGCTACATATACAATTTGCATGCCTCGACGATTTTTATTATATTCCAACTTCCATAGGTTAGGTGTCATGAATTGTCCATGCAAGTATTCCATGGAACTGAAATTGTTTCTGTCCTATTCGATGGAACTGAAATTGTTGCTATAGCAATGAACTTTGTGATTTTGTCGCTATTTCCACGAACTTTTATCGCTATAGCAACGAATTGTTATGCCCATCACTATAGTGACGAACTGTTATGTCTGTCGCTATAGAGACAATTATCAAGGGAAAGAACATTTTTTTACCTTTTTATCCATGAAAAATTTCAATTTTAACTTATTCGTGGCAATATTTCATGGAAATTTTGAGCTATATGTACTAGTGTGAGTAATATCAAGACTATACTTGTGAGTAATAACAAGTCAAGTATTCTCATAGAAGGTAGTATGCTATAGACCTCTAGTTATGTGTTGGGATTATCATTAATCATCCCTTTGTCTCCTTTGACCACATAAAGTCTATTTGATTAATTTCCCTAGCTTAGGAGGTCTCATCACTTCACGAGTGCATGGGGGACATAACTAGCAGATATATGCCACTTACTGCACTTGTATGCACACATTTTGGAGCTCTAAGGATCAATCCCTATTTTATAGGAACCCACTCGGAGTGCCACCAACAGTATCCAGTAGTTGACTCCAATAGGTCTTTAGTTATCCCTAGTTAAACTTTGGTCCCCATGAGTTAGATCACTTTGAGTGTCTCTAGCGCCAGTTTGCATGATTCATGGGAATATAGGCTCCTTTTTTCACCTACCCCCTTCAGTTAACTGATTGTAATTGATTGTAATTGGTTATTAACTATTTTAGTGATCTGCAGTTGCACTAGTTATCTATAATGGTTATTTTCCCACTCCTAGTTAACTCTATAGTCTGTCTAGGTTGGTAGATTCAACTACCTGTGTAGGTATTCGAATTATTCATTAATGTTGTATTATATATTCACCCATAATGTGAATAATCATTAATGGAATATTTCTCATGTTGTTCTTCAATTATTCTTCTCTTATTTCTCTTGTGCAATCTATGTGAAGACCGTTTTTGTCCCAAGATCTTCTTGTCATAATCTAAAATGGTATCAAAGCCTAGTGAGGCTATAACAAAAAGTTTCTTTCTAGTTTTGTGCATGTACAATTTTAACAACAAAATTTTAAAATATCTTCCAACTTTGAAGGGGTACCACAACCTATACATATCATCTTAGAGTTCCTACCATATCTTATTTCAAATTTCTTTCTATGATCTAAAATGGGTTTCTCACAAAATTCAATTTGAAGTCTCTGGTTTTAGAGATATATTGAGTTGAATCTCAGAGGTTTGCAACATCTCACATCCATCCGTACCCTCTATTTTGGATTGATATTTCTCACTCCAAAGGATAAGATAGGTCAAGTTCCTTATATGATTTGAAATATCTCTTCAATATCTCAAATGGGTCTTCGACGGAATTTGATTATGTTGACTATAGATGAAGTTGTGATTGAATTGGAAACATGACATCAATCACATTTTTGAGTTTTTATTTAAGCTTGCATACATGATTTGATTGACATGTACAACTTCTTGGATTCAAAGTTGTTCCTAAATTTAAAGAAGAAAATTGCAAAAACCTCTATTGTATAACTTCAATATGGATTTGATATCAGTTCCTCCTCTATCACCATTCGATTATGCTGACTGGAAATTGAAGATGATTGCATATCTTAAGAGCCATGAGCTCTTTGATGTGTCTATTGGAGCTGTGGGAATTCCAGAATCCGATGCTGAGAAATCTATTTGGTTCAATAACTATGGCAGAGCATATGGATCCATGTGTCTAGCCATTCCTCCTAGGATGCAATATCTCATTGATGTTGTTGAATTCCCAAGTGTAATTTGGTCCATATTTGACAAAGCATATGGCCAGCAGACTGAAGATATTAGTGCAAAGCATTGGGCAAGCACATCTGACATCTCTTTTCAAGTTCTTTTATCCTCCATTATTTCTCAAGAACATGAAGTTCTGCAAGATGAATAAATGATAGAGTCTTCAACTAATTCAATCCAAAACCAAACTCATTTTGTTGCTACTCTCAAAATTTTTGAGAAATTTGATGTCTCATGTTTTCATGCAGCTACTCCATAAGAGTAGATTTGAACCTCCGCTATTGAAGAACTCTCCTTCCATCCCACTAAGTCTTCAACTGATTCAATTCAAACCAAACTCATTCTGATGTTGCTCTCAAATTTTTTGAGAAATTTGGTATCTCATGTTTTCATGCAGCTACTCTAGAAGAGGAGATTAGAACCTTTATTAATTCTCTCACCTTAATTGGTTCGAATTCAGAGATTCGAGACCTCTCGGTTATGTGTGTAAGTGATCTAATAAGTTTTTGTGAGAAAAATCAAGCACCTCAAGGATCTTTCAAAATTGTTGTTGGGGATTCGATGTCAGTATATTCTTGTGAATTGTTGATATTACATTTTTTGATTTCATGGATACTTTTAGAAGCTACATCATATTTTGGAGCTCAAGCATTCGCTCTCCATGGTCCTAGGTTTTCTGTCTCTTCCTGCTCAATCACATACTCATCTCCTCACAATGCCAGAAATGACGGAGACCTATTGCATTCAATTGGATGCATGCTCCTCTCACCTGGAGTTGAATCTACTTCACATGGTTCAAAGCATCAAGCACATCAAGACTCATTTGAACCTAATTTCAAGATCAAGTTGAATGAGCACTAATTTTTTCTCTTTTGTCAGATTATCTCAGTTTCTTTACATTGTCCCATAAAATCTTATGTAGTTGTATATGTTATTGATCCATTTGAGCATATTCCTCTTCTTCCCAAGAAGAATATCCCTCCATACATCTAATCAAGTTCACGCCTACTTGGATTTGGAGTAGTTTATTTTTGGTGTATCTTAGTCCATTTTTTAGGAACGATTTTCCCCATTAGGTTTTTCCTTTTCCCTCAATTTTTCTTGGACAAATAATTTTTTCATTTAGATTGAAATGGGTGACCTTTGATTTTAGCTACGAGGGCCTAGGTAGTCCAAAGTTAGGATTTAAGGGGGGTGTTAGGATTATTATTAATCCTCCCTTTGTCTCATTTGACCACATAAAGTCTATTTGATTAATTTCCCTAGCTTAGGAGGTCTCATCACTTCAGTAGTGCATGGGGGACATAACTAGTGGATATATGCCACTTACTGCACATGTCTGCATGAATTTTGGAGCTCTAGGGATCAATCCCTATTTTATAGGAAACCCTCGGAGTGCCACCAGTATAATACAATAGTTGACTCCAGTATATCTTTAGTTATCCTTAGTTAAACTTCGATCCCCATTAGTTAGATCACTTCTAGTGTCTCTAGCGCCAGTTTGCATGATTCATGGGAATATATGTGCCTTTGTTCACCTACCCCCTTCAGTTAACTAATTGTAACTGATTGTAACCGGTTATTAACTATTTTAGTGATCTGTAGTTGCACTAATTAGTTATAATGGTGATTTTTCCACTCCTAGTTAGCTCTAGAGTCTGTCTAGGTTGTTAGATTCAACTACCTATGTAAGTATTCGAATTATTCATTGATGTTGTATTATATAATCACCCATAATGTGAATAATCATTAATGAATATTTCTCATATTGTTCTTCAATTATTCTTTTCTTATTTCTCTTGTGCAATCTATGTGAAGACCATTTGTGTCCCAAGATCTACCTGTCAGAATCTAATATTATAGAGATGAGCTTGTGAGTAATATCAAGCCGAGTCTTGTGAGTATATCAAGAGTCTAGACTTGTGAGTAATATCAATTCCTACCAATATCGTCATTTATTTAGGTGGAAAACTTTACTTAGTAAAGTGGAAATAATGTGTGATATATTGCTAGTCATGGGCACTGAGTTCTATAAGCCTCCTTTAGGGTTTAGCTATCCCTAGAGTGAATTACTTTAGCATATGACTATATGGACCGAGGTAATATATATGATCGTCAATATGTATGGAATAATTATTTTGAGTATGATATGATAATATGGATAAATAATACACATATGGACCATGCATTAATTATTTAATGATAATGAAATAAACAATAGAGAAAGAGAATTTGAATTTCCCATGCAAATGTTTGAGTGAACTCAAGTTATAAAGCTTCATTCAAATATGAATTCCTCAATCAATGCCTCAGTCAAATCATCAATTGAAAGATTAATGAATTTAATCATTTAAGTAAAGAAGAGATTAATGTTCATCAATCAACATGCATATCTAACTAAAGAGATCCATGCAAAATTTAATAACAGAAATTGTGCATGGATTGCACTAAGAGTGAAGCCCTGATGACACTTAAGTTAGCATGTTAACTAAGTGATCAATAGTATGTTAAAGATTAATTTTAGTTCAAATTCAATTAACATTCAGTTCAAGTGAGTTAACATTCAGTTCAAATAAAGTTAACATTCAATTTGAGTCAATTCACATTCAATTCAAGTAATTTAACATTCAGTTCAAGTCAATTAACATTCAATTCAATTCAGTTCGCTCTTAGATCAATATAGTGAACATTCAGTTAAAGCTAATTGAGGAAAGGAAGGGTGCTAATGTTTGTATGGAGGGAGTTTTAGTTAGCTCCTCCTTGTAAATGCACTATGTGGTGCTCTCACTGTGTTATTGGTCCTTCTGCATGCTAGGGGTTTTGGCTTGTTATTAATATTTTAGGCATATGGCAAGTTCAATACAGTTATATACAGTTGTTTTTACAGAGTTGCATTGGATCTCCCTTCTCTACTACTTAGGTTATATCTCTTATCAATAAATTTTCTTATTTATTGTAAACCATTCTCTCCAAATCTATCTATCATACTCAAATAATTGTTGGGTTCTTCATCCTCCGTGTTTGGAGGGTTTTCCAAGGGTATATCTTATCTCTTATGGTTGAATTATTTATGTGGATGATATATTCATATGTGGCTGATTTATGAGATTCATATGTGTTGATATTGATTGATAAAAGTTTTAAAGTTCAAGCATCTCCTATTTTGCTCAAACGTCAACAGCTCTCAATGCTAAAGCTCGTCCTTTTTTATAAACTTACTTAAAAGTGTCATTACAATCTCATCATCAAACTAACTGTACAATTCATCTAAGTAGGTTTTCAATTAACAAATCATCCATAAGATTAAATTGATAAACATATTGAAAGTATCATTACAGCCTTATATTCCCATTGTTTCTTTGAACAAATACCATGAAGTAATATAATCATGCACATCGTCAAAAAATTTCAATATTAAAACTAGTTGCACCAAAGGTACCAAGGTTCTCTATAGCCCAATATGGGACAAATGTTGTCACATAACATAACGCTATGTTACAAATTAAAAAATAAATAATAAAAGTTGCACGTTGGCTAAAAAAATTGACATGTCTGATAAAAAAACATACATCCAACAATATAATAAGTAAATTAATTTAAAAATAAATAAAACAAACAAATATCTAGGTTTCTTGGATCTTCATGTGATCAATTTTTCGTTATATGCAATATATTATCTTTATTGCACTAAGAGGATCCATGTGCTCTACATTCTAGTATGGGGTATATGTTTTCATTTAAGATAAGGTGAGGTAAGTAGTGTAACTTAGCATTACATTACCAAAAATAAAAAGTAATTTAAAAATTCATGTCTCCTCAAAAAATAAAAAAAATAAGAAAAAAAATTTTAAAAATTCATAAGTACTATAAAATAAAAAATTTAAAACTACTTGGATCTATCAAGCAACATAGGTATCAAATTTATTGAGTTTAAGATTAAAAATAAAATACACCTCAAGAAATTGGATCCCTCTAGGTGCTTGATTGGTCCAAGTTTAAGATAAATCTATGATAGTATTATCGTTCATATCTATAAACCAAGTAATGAACCTAACATGCAAACTCTCGTGTAGATTTAAAATTGTGTGGACAAGCAATAAATCTAAACTCTAACATCAAACATCATGGTTACAACGTCTCCTTGGGTTGAGAAAATTTCTAGGCAAAAATTGCGTCCAAGAGTTCTATTCTGTTAATATGATCTATACTTTCAAACACTTTCAACCATGGTAGAATAATTTGGTTGTATATGTATTTTGTGTATTGAAATTCAAACAAATTTAAATTCGTCGAATATTTAGTGAAAGTGTAATACAGATATGGATTCTAAAATTTTGAAAACCAATTAAAAAAACAAAATATAATTTTTTAAACACTATAAAACATAAATATGGTTAATTTCATAATTTCTTATTAAAATAATTATTAGTAACTAATTGTTGTCTTTGCATTAGCCATATCTGAGATTGTTAATATTTTATATTTTTGTTTTTTAAATATATGTTGGATTTTATGATATAAATGTCTATATACGTTTATGGTATATTTGTGAATATTTGATTAAAAGTATTGTATATAAGCACTCTACTTCTGTATTGTATTCTATTAGTACTAGATTTTTTCATTACTACTTTGAATAGTATTCGTACTACTATGCTTTAAACAAAACAATGTTTAGGTTACTTCACGTTACTTCAAAAAAGTAGATTGAATATTATGGAGAGAAACCAATTAGAGCTTAATTCATATCTTGTAGAAAGCTCAAATTTGTCTTAGAAATCTAGTTACTACCGCCCATGACAATAAGAAATAGTATACTGTCAACTAGCCATGGTGAGGCTTTCTCGCAGTCTATGAAAACGAATTTGCACATTTACAAAAAACTTAATTGGCAATAACAACATAAATTAAAAAAACTTATTCAAGAATATTTTCTTCTCTACATGTTCATATTCCTGCATGTGCTCCATTATGTTGTCTCATCACTCTCATAAAGGTATAATTCTAGAGTTGGATTCTTGAGTTCCTAGATTCCATTCCCAAACTCCCGAATCACATATCTCTGGAATTCAATTACTAGACAATCCACTGGAAGTCAATTACTAGACAATCCACATGTCTCGTAACCTTAGCAATTAATAAGGGATCCTTCCCTAGACCAAAATTCCTTCTTGGAGGATGTAATCTCCCTGGTCCACATCCTATCCACTACTTCATTAATTAGTTAAGTAGTTTAGTACTTTAGTATTTTTTTTATTTATTCAATTAGAGTTTTCTATGATATCCCATGGTATTTGGTGTTCCATGGTAATGACCCATAGTTTAGTGTTTCTAGTTAATCATGTAATCTTATATACTTGCAAGTAATGGTGAGAAGGAAATCAATCTTCCCATGTGCTCCCTCCTTTCTATTTCTCCCTTGTGTTAAACTTTATCACGGTCTCGGAGCAAATTTGATCAAGTTCCATATATTTTGTTTTGGAAATCCTTTTCACAAAGTTGAAAGCACACACACATATCATATTGGAGACTCAAATAGAATCTTGAATATTAAGCTACCATAAGAGATTGATGTAAGAAATTTTTTAACACTAGTAGGATTATGGAAAAACTTTGATGGAGATGATTATGATCTATGGTAATTAAAAATATGAAATTTGTTAAGGTCACAAGATTTATGGAATTTTGTAGTTGAAGAGGATTCTATTAATATAGAAGCATTTGAGACTTTGATAGTTCTAAGAATATTGGCTTAGTTGATATTATGGGGAAGTGTTAGAGGGTGTAATCTCCCTGGTCCACATCCTATCCACGACTTCATTAATTAGTTGAGGAGTTGAGTAGTTTGTTGATTTAGTCAATTATAGTTTTCTATGATAACCCATGTTATTTGGTGTGCCATGGTAATGTCCCATGGTAATGACCCATGGTTTAGTGTTTCTGGTTAATTATCTAATATTATATATACTTGCAAGTAATAGTGGGAAGGAAATCAATATGCCAACGTTTACTCTATCCTTTCTATTTCTCTCTTGTGATAAACTTTATCATGGTATCAGAGAAAATATGATCCAAGTTCCATAGGTTTTGTTTTGGTAAGCCTTTTCACAAAGTGGAAAGAACAAACATAGATAATATTGGAGAAGATTTAATCTTGAACATGAAGCTACATAAGAGATGATGGAGCTACCAAAATAAATTGAAGAGGTAAGAAATTTGTTAACACCAGTAGGATTATTGCATGCCTTTAATGGGGACAATTATGACCTATGGGCATTAAAAATATTAAATTTGTTAAGGTCACAAGATTTGTTGAAGTTTTTAGTTGAAGAGGATCTCATTTATCAAGAAGCATTTGAGACTTTAACAGTGTTAAGAATATTATTCCAGTTGAGATTAAGGGGGAGTGTTAGAGGATGTAATCTCCCTGGTCCACATGTTATCCACTACTTCATTAATAGACCATGGTATTTATTCTTCCATGGTAATGAACTATGGTTTATTGTTTCTGGTTAATCATGCAGACTTATATATTCTTGGCAATCAATATTGTCTTAAAGAAAGACAAACACAGCATGATAAGGTACACAGCAATTTACCCTGGCAAACCCAAAAGGGAAAAACCCAACAAAACATCCTCAATATAGATTACCAAAATGCAATGACCAAATAAAAAGGTCTCATAATAGAGAGAAACACACACAGAGAGAGAGAGAGAGAGACCAAACCCCAAACATAAGAGACAAAACACCAAATACACTTGTCCTCCTCCTTCTACGACCTTCCTTCTTTCTCTCTCTTGCACAATACATGAGTGTGAGTGTGTGTATGAATGAGGGAGGGTGCTTCCCTATTTATACTAATATTCCAACTGATATTTTACCTAACTGGGCCAACCTATCTAATTGACAAGGTCGACCTACCTAGGAAATCTCACAATAATAATTATATTATTCTTTTAGGGGTGTTATTGACCCAAATTGAAACAGAGGGTTTACATCATGGCTTTTACATTACCTTTTACATCACTGACATATCCCGAAGGAGGAATAATAACAATGTAAAGTACAAGTAGAATATTATTGGCAGTTATATTATTTCAACACTTGTTGACAATCGGGCATCCAATTGTACTTAATATCCTTTAGAATCACCTCCAATGGCACTATAATGCTACCATAATTACGAATGAACTTCTTGTATTACCCAGTATGTCCCAACGTTACATGTAATTTTTTTGCTAATGTTGGGGATGACAGATACACAATCAATTCAATATCTGTCAATTCAACTAATAGTCGTTCCTTCATCCTCACTATTTAAGGATTCAAAATGAGGTACAAAATACACACTTATTCATATTTAAGGATATGTGTATATGCCTGCATCTATCCAACATTAGTCTCAATACCTGCAAATGGTCCTTCAATAAACTAAACATTGTCCAGTCATCCAAGTACACTTCTAGGAATTTGAGCATAAACTCTTTGAATGTAGCGACCACTATTATTGAGAACATTGTTGGTGCATTATTTAGCTCAAATGGCATAACATTGTAAGCAAATGATCCACACTCCATCACAAAAGTGGTATTTTTGTGATCCTCCTCTACTATGAGCACCTAATGGTATCCTAATAATCCATCAGTGTTTAATGAATATTCTTCCCTCCCCTCATATTCTTTAATACCTCATCTATAAATGGGGTGGGTAAGGGGTAATGCAAACAGGATATGTTCAAATTTCTTAAATCGACATGAATCTGAATCTCACATATCTTTTTGTCTTGGACTACCATCAGGTTTATCCATAATGATTCTTTGACAGGAAATATTATCCCTACATTCAATATGTGGTCGATCTCCTTGGGTACCTTCTCTTTGTATCAGGTGTTCAACCTATATGTCATGTTATTGACTAGCTTGGATCCTTTCTTGAGCTCAATTTTTCACTTCCCCAAGGCACCCTGTTATCCCCTTCATCTATGAGAAGTTGCAGGAAAATGGGTCCTCATACTCCTTTAGTAGGTTGAGCAACTAACTAAATGTCACTTATTCCCAGTAGTCACCTATAATTTCCATATTAGGTTCAACCTATATTCCAATGCTATAATTTTTATTCTTCAGTGGCTCCAAGAACTCCAATGCAGTACTTGTGGATGGGTTTTTTTGTACCACATGTTCCCCTATGGTTTCTTTGATTTCCATCCTATGTGGATTTTCCTCCTCATCCATGTCGATAATTCCTATCTTTCAATAGTAGATAGGTTGATTCCAATAGTATCATACTCACATTTTGTTATTTCTTGAGTTGAGTAAGATTGTACCATACCTCATATCACACTAGTAAAAATGGGAGAACCATCCTCAGATATGTTATATTGTTCTCTTGATCTTTTATGAGACATAGGTCTTCTTCGTTCATTCATGGCTATGATCTCATATTCAACATAGATCCACCTTGTGTATTTTTGTGGCTATGATCAGTTGTTGGGCATGTATCCACCGTGTTCATTCGTGGTCATGACCCATTTATATGTCACACATATCAAATTTGTATTTATCATGACCATGATAGCTAAATTAGTTACATATATGTTATGGATCTACATTGTATCTTTCTAGCGGTCATGTTCTATCATATTGAGCATGGACATATCTATCCATGGATAAGATTGTGTAACATTCTTTTTATGTTTCAAGTACCTTGGTGAGACTTAAATTATTAAATCTTTAGTTTTGTTGACTCTATATCTCATTCCATTGGTTTTTATAATGTATTTATGCCATCATGTTCCCTTTTGATCTCATACATTAGGGGGCATCTGTTATAGCTCAAATCGACAGTTCTCTATCTGTGACAATAGTTTAAAAGATGACACTCTGAATGTCAATGTTTATCACACAAAAAGACACTTATGGATGAAGGATATTTGATTTTACCACTCATATTATGGCCTTAAACATTCAATAAACCCATGTGATTCCCTTACATCTAGAAATATTGTGACCTTGTGTTAAGTATAATTCACTCCTAATATTCAAGCAAGTAGCAAGCCATTCGTTGGCTACCTTGAATTTCCCTACAAACTCAACAAACATTGAATTCCCTTGTTGCTTTTACTTTTCCTGTGAGTCATCCGTTGGTTTCCTTTGATTTGGAAGAAAAAACTCCCCCTCCCAAATTCCCTAAAATATATAAAATTTTGAAAATAGGGGAGTTAGGGTAGTTTTGGTGACCTCCCCCTCGATTACCACTTCCTCTTATCCAATGGTAATTATCTCCATTCACTATAAAAATAGGAGAGATAGGCCATGTGAGGGAACTTTTTCCTAAGTTAAGTTTTGTTGGAGGAATTACCTCATCTCCATCACTTTTTCCCTGTGCATTGATATCCATTCCCTATGTTTTGAAACTATTTCCCTCATATAGTTTCATTCCCTTATACATTTGGAGATTGGTTGGTACTATTGGAGGAGACAAGAAAGAGACTTGCAGTCTTTTTTGCAACGTACCTAACAAATTAAGGTAATTTTGTAATTGTTTGCTATATGAATATAGATTGGACATCTTTCCCTTCCCAAATTCAGTGTTTATCATTGTTTGTGTTTTGCTTATTATTAGCAGTTCATTTCATCTAACTAATTTGATATTATGTTACATTTGAATTTAAATATTTGTAGTATCCAATCTATTTGAGGAAGATTATTTGTGGTTGTTTTACAGGTCAAAGATCTGGAGCAATTTTGATAAGACCAAAGGAAGCTAGAACCATCCATCATAAACAAGGTGCACCAGCTTCTTCCTCGTAATCTCTTAGATTATATTTGTTTGAAATTAGTTTTAAGGAGTTTTTTTGCTTGCATTAAAACCATAGGGTATCTATCTGAGTAAAACCCATTACATTGGTGATAATCCTAGTCATTTGGATGAGATACTTAACAACGAAAACGGTGGCTTTGTAAGGAAGTAAATATCTTCCAGAGTGATCTTCAAGACTTCCCCATTGATCATTAAAACACCTTGCTCTACATCCTAGTATCGAATTAGTTTTTGGATAAGTACACTTTGTGCTCGTATGTTCAATTTTCAAAAGAATTTGAGCAATCCACAATGCCACAATGAATTTAGTATCAATGGGTCACCTATTGCATCCTTATCCAAGTCCTCATACTCACTTTAACACAAATTCAAATCCATCCCTATCACATATAATTATTTTTGGGTCAAAACAAAACCTCTTTTAACCTTACGGAGTAAATTGTAGGCAAGGATGTGTATAGTTGCGGCCTATTCATTGGAAATCTACCTTATAATAGAAAATTCAAGGGTAATTTGCTACCTGATATTTATTTTTCTATGATTACTCCATGAGAGTAATATAATTAATTTAATCACTTGAAATTGAACCTAAAACTATGATTTAAACCAGCAAAAAGTAAGAGGAGGGATGGGTGATCTACCTAGAAAAGATGGAATGTGATTTCATGTCCCAAATTGGTTGCAATCATTGTTCAAATATTTAGGGATCTTTGCTCTCCAAAGTGGTAAAAAACAGAAATAAACTCTTTTTTTATCTGTTTTCAACTAGTTTTAACAAATTATTTGTAGTTTTACCCACTTTTCTATTGTTTAGACCTTATATTTTTTACTTTGGCCTATTATTATTAACCTTTTTCCCTAGTTTTGGTCTTAATGGATAGGTGAACATGAACCAAGGAAACTATTTTTCATTCCCTATCTATGTTATAGTTTTTCTCTTTCACAATGGCATATAGATTGGGTCATCGCTATTATGCATATTGCATCTAGCATTTTTTTCCTTATAAACCTTAAGATCACATTTCATGAGAATGCAACATTAGCCCTTCTTTTCTAAATAAAGTAAACATTTTTTTTCATGATAAATCCTACCTCACATGGGACACCCTAGTTAGCACACTTTTTTCCATTTTGGTGTCCATGCTACCTTTTTCATAGGCTCAGGAGCCTTGGTAGTTTTTTCATGACATTGAGAAGAACCCGCATATTTTTCTCTCATATTTCTGGCCATCCCCTATAAGGATCCGTCTTATATGTTTAAGTTGTGATTGAATTTGCATATACCCCACTTGCATTTATGAGCTTGGTGTTATATTTGATGCTTTAACTCACTATATAATCCCTCATCACTCATCTCTTTCACTAAGCCCTGTTGCACTTTTCCTTTGTAACTTGGCACCAATATACGAGGATGAAACACACCTTGAGTGTCATTATCTTGGTCATGTTCCTTGCACTATGCATGTGTTCCTTTCACTTTGAATTATTCTCGCTCCTCCTAACACTCATTTTCTCCCATGTACTATAGCATTATGTAATTATTTTTTAGGCTTTAACAATATGAAAAAGACAAAAAACTAAATATTCTAAAAAAAAGAGAAGGGAAAGGAAAGATCTCCAATGTCTATTTACTACTGGAAGCTTGTTGTCTCATCGTTGACTAGAGCACCATGTAGAGTCTATCAACCATAATAGATTATACCTTTTTTACCTTAGGATTTGAACCATGATTCTAGAGTTATCTCTCCTTCGATTCCTTACTCTTACAATTATATGGAATTTATCAATGTCTCTTAACATTGAATATTTACATGGCTATCGCTTTGTGTCATAATATTCTTAATTCACTTTTGTGTCATGCTCACTCTACAAGGATTTAGACTGTGTCATCCATTCTATAGTTTCCTTGACCTCATGTGTCGGTCATTCCCTGGCATCAATCTGTTTTCATCATGTACTCGATGTTTCGCACTCGTACTTCTCTAGAAGGTCCTCATGGGATTCTTCCAAGTGGGTTGGTGTCTCATCGAGGAAAACTCATCTATTATCAGGCATTAACCTAGAGTCATAGCACCCTGCCTTCTTTTTATTGTTAACATGTAGCCTTGCACTCAACAGAGACAACACATCATTGGTCATTGATTGAGTGGTTTCCCTTAATATTCAGTGACAAGAAATATATTCACATTTCAAGATTCGTGATGTGCCTTGGGTTCCGTTTTTAGAATTGGTGGAATTCCTCATCCCTATTAATAACTTTCATTGTCATATGTTGCTCAATGGGTCTCTTTTTTTGTACTATTTACAGCTAGTGCATACCAAAGATCTACTCGGTGGTCTGTTCAGCAAAACTTTGTCCCAGTCTTGCCCCAAATAAAATCAATACTATATCTTTCCTTGTGTTGGATGATGGGGGATGGCATTAATTCCCCCCTTCCAATGGGTATCTTTCCATCGACTTTAACTCATCTTGCTCTAGTGATGAGGCCTAGATTTTTGGTAGTACCTTCGAGATTGCAGTAATTAGTAGTAGGTTCCCTCGCTATTGGATAGTGAGAATACATAAATGTCTCCTACTCAATATATTCTTCAGGTGTTCGACCTCAAGAACATCTATTCACACCTGTTAGAATGTACTACGTACCTTGGGTCCTTTTATCATTATTAGTGGGTTCCCTTGCATTTGTTAACAGTATACATCAATGATCGGTAATCAAATGGTATCCTCCATGTTCAAATTCAACTTGTTTCTTCACATGGGTAGGATTCGTAATTTTAGGTGATTTGGAAAGAAGACCTTGGGCCAACAATAGAATATACACATTTTTCTATTTCTCAAGTTGCGTAAGATTGTACCATACCTCATATGAAACAGGTACCATTGGGAGAACTATTCCTTATCTCAGTATATTGTTCTCCTAATATTTGATGAGACATTGATCCACTATGTTCATCCACGGCTATGATGTCTAGTTTGACATAGATGCACCTTGAATGTTTTTGTGGCTATGATCATTTGTTGGGAATGGATCCATAGTGTTCATTCCTGTCCATGGCCCATTTATATATAACATGGATCCATTTTTGTGTTTATTGTGGCCATGATAGTTACATCAGTTACATATGTATTATGGATCTGCATTGAATCTTTATGGTGGTCATGTTCTATCATCTTGAGAATGGACATATCTATCGCAGGAATAAGATTGTCTAACATCCTTTTTATATTCCAAGTACCTTGTTGACACATAGATTCTTATATTCTCTGGTTTCATTGACTTTATATCTCATTCAATTTTTTTATAATGTATTTCATCCACCATGCTTCCTTCTGACATTATACATTAGGGTTCATGTGTTATAACTCAAATCGACCCTTCTCCTTCAGTGATGACAGTTCAAAAGATGACACTCTGAATTTCATTGTTTATCACACAAAAGGATACTTATGGATGGAAGAGCCTTGATTTGAAAACTCATACTATGGATTGAAACATTCAGTAAATCGATGTGATTCCCTTGCATCCAAAAACGTTTGTGAACTTTTGTTAAGTCTAATTTGCTCCTAATATTCAAGCAAGTGGCTAGCCATTTGTTGGTTACCTTCAACTTGCCTCCTATTCAAAAAAACGTTGAATTCCCTTGTTGATTTTACTTTGGTTGTGATCCATTTGCTAGTTTTATTTAATTTGGAAGAGAATTCCGCTAAAAATTCTCAAAAATATATATAATTTCAAAAATAGTGGAGTTAGGGTGCTTTTAGTAACCACCCCCTTAGTTACAACTTCCTCTTATCCGATGGTAATTATCTCCATTTACTATAAAAAATAAGAGAGATCGACCATGGGAGGGGACTTTTTCCTAAGTAAAGTTATGCTAGAGGAATTACCACATCTCCATCCCTTTTGCCATGTGCATTGATATCCATTCCCTATGTTCTGAAACTATTGCTCTAAAATAGTTAAAATAGTTTCATTCCCTTATACATTTGGAGATTGGTTGGGATTATGGGAGGAGGAAAGCAAGATACCTGGAGTGTTAGTTTTGCATGGTGCCTAGAAAATTAAGGTAATCTTGTCATTTTCTGCTATATGAATATAGATTGAACATCTTTCCCTTCCCAAATTCAAGGTTTATCATTATTTTTTATTGGTTTATTGTTGGAAGTTCATTTTGTTTAACTAGTTTGATGGTATGTTAAATTTAAATTTCAATATTTGTAGTGGCCAATATGTTTGAGGAAGGTTCTCTATGGTTGTTCTGCAGCTCATAGATCTTAAGCAAGTCTGATTGGAGCAGAGAAATCTAGGACCAGTTGTCATAAACAAGGTGCACTGACTTCTTCCTTATAATCTCTTAAATTAGACTTGTTTGAAATTGGTTTTAAGGATTATGTTTGATTGCATTTCAACCTGAGGTTGTCTATCTATGTTAAACCTAGTACCTTGTTGATAACCCCATTCATTTGGATAAAATCCTCAACATGGTATAACAAATTGTCTTCTTAATTGACTAAAGGGCACAAGGGGATTGAGGTGAAGAGTGGGTTTCTTCTAGTCACGTTCTTTCTCATAGCGTTACAGTCACGCAGTCATTGTAGTATTAATCTAAGTGCCTCTTTCTAGTTGCACTTCCCATTCCTCCACGTTCTTTGGGTTCCTTCTTATGTTCTGTCTTCAGGGGTCAATCTCATTATCATCTTCAAGCTTTCATTTTCTACTATCCCATGCCGATTTGGGGGTATTTCATCTATTGTGCACTCAGGCTTGCATAGGCACTGCTCAACCTTCTGGTGCATTTGACCATTCTATTCACCCAGGCTTAGCATAGTCTCTTCTCTGTTGTTCTTATTTCCTCTTCCATCAGCACTATTCTCCCCTTTCAGCTAATTTTCTCTCTTCTAACTAATTTTCTTATCTATTATCTTCTCTCATACCTTTCCTCCCTTCAGATTCGTTGTTCTTCAATATCCATAAATGTGATACCTATTCTCCCACTTCTTTGTGCCCCACCCCCTTAGCACAGGGTTTACGCTACCATGGTGTCAATATCCATGGTCATCAACCCTTTGTCAATGATAATGTTTTATAGCCCACAATGATATCTATGTCAAAAATCTCTTTCTATGGCCCTCCTCAAACCTAGCTTTGGCACAACTAAAGGACTCACTACACTCTATGGAAAACTCTACAATATATCCTTCCATTACCCACTGAAACTAGAAATCAACCTCCTTAGACCACTTATTGTCTAGATTCTTAAACTCCTCTACCCTCTCATGAGTCCAAACTGTTGGCTCAAGCCTTCCTTAGGTATTGTTGATCTCAAATTGTCTTTTTTTTCCATTCATGCAATAAACAAGGAAGTTCACAAAAGAAAATTTCATGTAAATCTGAGTAAATGTACATTTCTTTCCATCGATGTGGATTGATTCGCAGGCCCCTAGTCTCCTTTCATGCAAACTAATTCCCTTTGATATCCAACCATTCATCGATCTCATGCTTGGTAGGTTTCCACCTCAACTCTTCATCCTTCCTCTACGATCCCAATGTGATCCCAACAATGGAACCAATTGTTGGATAATATCAATCAGACACAGGGTTCAACATGTTTCTCTAACAAACACCCTACAGGCATCAACATTTTCAATACCCTTTAAATATGATAAGGTTTCACTTAGGAAGCGTGCAAGAATTACAAAGACCGTCAAATGGGGTGTGCATAGGAGGATGGGTTTCTACTCTTCATTTGCCTACTCATTCATATACTTACTCATGCAAGTCAAACTGTAACAACTTAATATGCATCTTGTAATACACTTAAGCATTCATCACAATTTATGATAATAAGCAGACTGTGTAGAATAATAGGGAACAATCTTTCTATTCATTACTAAGCAAAATCAGGTACAATCCACAACCTTAGTTGGTCATCTCAAACTGTTTCATACTCAACTCAACAACTTAAATATTTATCATGAACAAAACAGTACATTGTTGATGTTTGTATCTAGGTGAGGCATCTTCACTAACTAAGTCATCCTAACATAAGAACTTCCAAAAGACAAACATCGTTGAAGATCGTACAAGGAGAATACATTCCTCACTAAGAGGGAGTGTTGATGTTTATGTAGCATCGGAATATATTTCCAAGATGTCCTATAGAAAGTGAAAATAAAAGAAGAGCACAATTATTACAATGAAACGGGTAAAATAACCCTAGAAGATCAATAGACAAGTCGACTTAAAAGATAACATAAAAGATAAATAACATAACTAAATAACTAAATAAAAGTCAAGACAACCTAATTGTGGAAACTTCTAATGAAAAAAAATTATTAATAAAGTGCTTTCACACTTCATTATCACAACAAGCTTATCCCTCTCTCTCAAGTGATGTGCATTTCTCTAGAAGAACATATCAAGAAGTTCTCTCAAGCTGAAAAAGATTGTTCTTGGGTTGTAGAAGACTATCTCTAGGTTCTCTGTTGTTGGAGAGTTTTCTTCTTTGGTTCTAGGGATTGTCTAAAGCTTGTCTATGTGATTCTTGTATCTGGATGTATTGTATCTTGAAATATTATCTCTAAGTTAAAAAAGGTTGTAGGTTTTTCTCCCTTCTGGTTTCCCAGGATAAATCTTTGCGTCTCTTGTGAATGGCTATCCTTTGGTGAACCTATTTTGTTTATGTTTTCCACCTCTGAGATCAAACACATGAACTTTAAATCCTTCCTAATAGCCAAATTTCTCTGTTAAATCTTCTTATTGCGCAGCTCTGCTTCCGCAGGTTCAATTACACAATACAGGTTTCCGTAACTATGTCTTTCCGCAACTTTCTATTCGCAACAAAGTTTCTGCAACTCTGTTTCTGCACTAGCTCCTTTCTAAAAGCGTTCTTTTAGGCAAACGTCATTATGCAAGACGTTTCCCGCAATGTTGTTTCCGCATTTTTGGATTACAGATCCAACTTTTCCTAAAGTTGAACTTCCGCAATTTCCCTCCCACAATTCCTTTTCCGCAACTCTTTACAATCGTTGATTTCATGTGGTTTCCTTCCTAACCGTCGATCTGAAATTAGATGTGGATCTTATCTTACCTTTGCGGATCCTTTATCTTCCTTACACCTTTTTCTTCCAGTATTTGTTCGTGACCGTTGATCTTCTTCTAAGATCATTCCCCAGCGTCCAATCTTTCTCAAGGTGACTAATTAAGATTTTACTTACGCATCTGCAGAATCTATTTTCTTCAATCAATCAAGCCACGCACAGGCTTGAATCTCCATCTTCCTCGATCCTTCAATGATCGACTTCAACTCCTTGACCTGCAACAGGGTTAATAAATGCATGCATTCATTTATAAAATCCTCAAATGATCATTCATCTAACTCCTTCGGTGGATCAGAGCATCAATCCATCGATCTCTGCTTCTCCCGCTTTCAGAAACCCTGAATTCATATACAGGATTTTCACATATGGACAGAGAATTTATCCAAACATTTAGTTCACGAATTTATAAATTCATACTAAACTCATTCACACATACAGATATATGTCGAATAGGCTTTTTCTTCATTTACACAAGGAAATTATACATTCAATTTGTCTCAAAACCTACGTTCTGGTCTCCTAAGGCCTGATATATGTTTAATTGGCCTTCAATGACTCCTACAGGCCCTACTGACCTCTACCTATCCTCTGTATCTCTCTTTTTCCCTGTTTCTTCTTTTCTCTATTCTATTATGTCTCGTAGGCCTACATATATACACAACAAGATTCATGAACCATTCTAGTTCAGATCCACATAATCTGCTGACAAATCCTTATTACAATAAACCTTAAATCTTATCCTATGACTCGTTGCCCTAATTGAGGGATTTGGTACATGATTCATCAATTGACTCATCATCCACCTAGTGACTCACTCAACTTACTCACCATCATCTAGAATCAAATAAACATAGGTTATTTACAATGTGATTGTTCAAAAGACCATCAGTTCAGAATTGAAGACATTGAGATTGGAATTTGAAATGGAGAACATGATGCTCCTGTATCATATGATCATACATCAAGTGAACAAACCCCCACCCATTACAAAATATGCTTTTAAATAGGCTCATGTTCCCCTCTAGCCGTTAGTGCACGCATGGATTGGTAGCATGAAAAACTGCCATGTGTGTATTACTGTTGATGCGCGTCACAAGAGTCTCGCACGTTGGTTTCCTTGGAGCGCATCTCGCTAACAAATGTTTTCTTTTATGCCCGATCCCTTTCCTCAAAGCTTGGGAGACAACAATTTATTATGCTCTAATATCCACTTATCGAATTTTGCTCGGCTATGGAACAATAAACTAATGCCATAAGAATGGAACCCCTTTCTCCTAGTGGCCTAGTGTTTAACAATGTCCTGATACAAATCTAAGGTTAGTTTTAGGGATTTTTTATGTATCAACTACTGATCAAGGTTAGGGTTTGAGGCCGTATAGAATGTTCTTGAAATTTGTAATGGCCCTTCTTGGAACCATGGAGAAAAATACAAGTTGGGCAAATTCAAACTTAACTAGTCTTTCTAGGTTTGGTTCCCAACACCGCCGAACCTTTCCAAATTTCTTGTAGAGGGATCCTATGAGATTTAAACCATCCTAATAGACGTCAGACAATCAATGGTCGAATCAAAAAACTCATTTGACATGTTATTCAATTTTGTACCATTGTGGCCAATTTCAAGCTTTGCAAGTCATGAATCTAGGGGGTTCCAACTGAGTCCAAATGGTCTCGAATTTGAAAGGAAAGCATATGGTGAGTCTTAGTACTATTAAGAGACTAGATGAACACTTTAGGACTGACTTTATACCTGTGCAACTTTTTTGGGGGATAATAACATAAAGAGCAAAATTACTAGGAAATTGTGATTAAATCCCCCCAAGGGTGGAGACCAAACTAGCTCTCCAACTCAAGTACGACCCTCCCAAATTTTAGAAAAAAGTATGGGAATGAGTATCAGGCATCAATGTTTGTCCTTAATCATGATTATGAATTTCTGCAAATAGATTATGATTTGCAACATTTGTAGGGTAACTTTTAGTGGAAATTGCATTACTAGCTCGACTTTGACACATGAAAAGTAGAATATATCGTTTTGAGAGTAATATGAAACATGGTAATATAATATATAGAATACAAATGTATTCCCCAATAGCATAAAACTCAGAGGAAAACCCTCATACAAATTTGATACAAGCCTCATTTAAGATTGAAGCCAAAGTCATGGAAACTAGTGATTCAATGGCATGGGAATGCAAGATTTTTACACATGATTTTCTTGGATTTCAAGCCACAGAGAATATGGAAATGAAATTATAGAGTAATACATCATATACTTCTATCACAACATCAACACTCAGAGAATATCCCTCATGCAAATCTGGTATAAAACTACTTCAAGATTGAAACCAAAATCCATGAAAACTAGTGATACAATGACATGAGAATGCAAACTTTTCACATTGGAGTTTCTTGGATTTCGACCTGCATAACATATGGGCATGAAAGTACAAAGAATTACATAATATATGGCTTCCCCAACATCATCAAACTCATAGAAATGCCCTCATACAAATCTGATATAAAGCTACTTCAATATTAAAGCCAAATCCAGGAAAACTAGTTATTCAAGAGCATGGGAATGCAAGCCTTTCATACATGTATTTCCGATATTTCGACTTACAGAGGATATGGACATGATATTATAGAGCCATACATCAGATTTCATATCTTGGGAAACAAATATACTCAACAAAGTGCAAGCACCACTCCAACAAGTGTGCCCTAAACATGAGTGTGGGGGAATGAAGAAAAATGAATGAGAAAATAAGGGAATAGATGAGAATTCGATGGTATGGTCCTTCAACCTGCAACTAAAGCTCCTTCATTAAGCTCCAATGAGAGGTATGAATGGCCTCTCCATCAACCAATTTGCAAATGAATCCAATTCCCTCGAAATTGGTTCACAAGCAAAGAGAGTGAACACTCACCGTGCGATGGACAAACAAAAGCTCTCCAAAATACCAAAGGCCAATTAACAAATGATCAAAATCTATTCTCATTCCTCATGACATCCTTTTATCAACTTCATGAGGCCTCCCAAGGTCGAATTTCCTTCCATGAAATTCTTCCAACTCATCTTAGTGGTTTAGTAACTCTCATGACACTTGTCTTCCTCTTCATGCTCCAATTCTTTCCCCAATTCAAATGGTTGCCTCTAACTCCCAAATTCAACCTCTTGGTGGCTATTTCTAGCCATGTTATATCACATTTGTCATATGTCTGCAATCATGTCTGAATTTGTCATACTTGGCATAGAATCTTTCATTATTTGTTGTCATAGAGTGCATAGAATCTCCTTCCAAGTGGCACACCTTGTCTTCTAGTCTCTTCCTCTTCCGTGAAAGTTACTCTCCTTTAACTATTCGAATTTCTTGGCTCATTGTATGATATTTGACACCACATCACCCTCCAATAACGTTACATTACCCATGTGTTCGAATTTGGATGAAGATCATGCCTAGTGTGTGGAGAATTTAGTCATCCAAAAGATCCACAAGTTTCCAAGTGTCTTCATGAACCCATGACACCTTATTTTCTTAGCATTTATCATTTATATGACCCATTTAAATGTGAATATGGCAAACTAAAGTCCTTTTGGGTCACATAGCTCCTTATTAGAAAATTTATGTCTCCATCTCAACCTAAGGAACTAGTAGGTTGGTGGAACAATATTTGCAAGTAGTCTTATTTGGAAATTATTTAATTGGGGACACGACAAAAGTCCACACATGACTAGCTCCACATGTGTAGGTAATGAGAAATAATGTGAAATCCACTCGATAACATGGTGGGTTAATAAGATAGGTCAACTTGCAAGAGGCATAACTTCCTCATACAAAATCCAATTGATGTGATCCTTACATCATCAAAAAGCTTTCAGGAGTGTAGAATAGTGTCAAGTGGGTGTTGATCATGTTTGTAAACTTTTGACCCCAGAAAACATCATTTTAGCCCTCAAAAAACCTCGAAGTTATAGACCCCAAATCTGCAAAGTAAGACCTACTCCTAAAACAGGCCTTACAAGCCAATTCCTCCAATCTTTCCACCCAAAAGTCACCAAAATAAATGACAAATTATATATTGAATCATTTCAAATCAAAATTATAGATGATTTGTGAAGAAAAATATTTAACTATCTAGAAAACAAATGTGCAAAATGTACAGTTATGCAACCATATGGATCCTACTTTTTATTATCTTGCGGCTAAGAAATGTGCAGTTATTTAACCATATGCATTCTACTTTTTATTAACTCTTAATTATTAATATTGTATCTTTGTAAAAGCACTCTTCTATTTTAATGTTGTATATAATGTTGTATATGGTATAATATAAATGAATTATTTATGTTGTATGTGGTATAATATAAATCGATTATTTAGTGATTTTTTTTATGATGTATATGGTATAATATGAATGGACTATTTAGTAATTAATTATTTTTTAAATGATGTATATGGTATAATATGAATGGACTATTTTCTAATTATTTTAGAAAGCTATATTAAGACTGTACGACTCTATTTTTGAATAAGTTTGTCTACAACAATATAGTTTAGTATCACTAAAATCAGCTATATTTATAAAGAATACATTTTTAATATTATATGTGCTCTTACACTGTCCTGCAAAGGTTGAATAAATGCAGAGAGGCAGCTGAAATATGTAAGTTTGCCATTTAGAATAAAATCACTACTTGAAAATAAAGATGGCTTACAACACTAACTCAATAAAAACCACAAACAGCCTATGTCTCAAGATTAATTTAAAAAACTTGAAAATATGATTTCCAACCATGAGCTCCAGGAATTACATCAAACAAAATCGCTAACTTGCATTGAATTGAATCAGTTAAACTGAACACATATTACATCATGCTCAGGCTTGCTTCTTAGAAGACGAGGGTGTCAAAACATCCAGATTCCATACGTCACAATGTATCTCAATCCTTCCAACCTTGCATTGTAGGAATCAACCAATGATTTATGAGCGAAGCCCTGCGGTTTATTTATCAAAAATAAAAAAAATTAATGAACGTTCCAGATCAAAATAACTTCCATAAGCCCTTGTGATCCCTCCGTTTCAGAAATGGCAGCTCAAGGTATCTTTGGTGTGATAAATCTTTACCACACGCTCAATTCGGCATTGTTACCAAAATGGTAGCCATCGTTCTAAATTTCCCAAGCAGAAATTGTGAAGAGCTCCAACTCAAGAGACTTAATTAGGATCATTATTTTATAGCCAAGCAATTAGCCTATTAAGAATGGAACACAGATCTTTAAACTCTAATTGATAACTTGCCTTGGAACCTCTGCCCGGGGAGAGCACAAGTAAAGACCTCCAGATATGAAATAATAAATGGCCATTTACAGCTTTCATAAAAAAAATGGTATTCTCCCCACCAGCAGCACACTCGTTTTGTCAAACCAATTTATGACTTATGCCCATATTGCAAGGGAAGCCATCATGAGACCTCCCATTAACAGGGCAATGTATGATACACACTGCAATCTGGGATTGCAACACATTCCCTTGCTCAGAAAATCCGCAGCAATCAGATCTACTAAAGACATATATATGAGTATTCCTGCAGATATAGAATCAAAGATACCCTCTATAATGAGTGCTCTTGGGCTATTTGGATTGTAAATGGAAGACACTCCAGCTCCAATAGCAATGCCTGCAGGCGTGGTTATGGCAAAGAAACAGGCCATGAGGAAGGCAGAGATGGATTTGAAACCAGCCTGCAAAATTACAATGTCAAAAGGAATATAATTAGATACGATTATAAAAAACAAGACAACATAACAGTAAGAAATCTCAAAATATATACACTGCATTCGAGTAGTAACCTGTGAAACACAGCCCCCGAGTGCAAAGCCTTCAAAGAATTGATGGAAGGTTAAAGCTGCCATTAGGGGTCTGATTGTGCATGGACTCTGAGAAACACCAAGCGAAAGACCAATGATAACAGAATGGGAGACGATCCCCATTTCTAGAACCTGCATTAGGAGGTTGCATATTAGAGGTGGTAGAACAAGGCAGAGGAGGTTAAATGATTAGATGTTTTGACAAAGTTCAATACAGCAACGAATTGGAGGAAGTAGCAGTCACCTGGGAAACCACAATATGCCGGATAGAGGAATCAGACACAGATGGAGATGTGTGTACATGCCCAAATTCCCCATGAACATGTGCGTGTGTTTCATCTGCACAAGAATGATGGCCATGGGGATGGCTATGACTGTGAGATGCAGCATGAGCATGTATGCCAACAATATGCATATGACCATCACCATGTAAGGCATCTGCCTTCTTATGATTTGCATCCTCAACAGATGAAGCAGGGCCTAATTCTGGCCAAGATGAAGTTTCTTCAATCGGGTTGGGGGTCAGAGCTTCAGCTTGATCCTTTAAGTGTTTCCTCTCATAGTATTGTGTGCCCACAAAATCAGCTAGAAGAGTGAAAAAAGCAGCCAACATTGCAATAAAACCAGAAAAGGGAAATTTTGACCAGGGCGTTTTTGGCAAGCAATCATCTGTGAGGGCCTCTTGAGCATCTGGTAACATGTGAACAAATCCTGTTGCAAGAATAACTCCAGCTGCAAAGGCCTTGGCAAGAACAAAAACTGTTCCATCTGACCTTAGGCATTTCAACCTCCTTCCCAAGAGAGGCAATGCCACTCCACAAGCACTTGTTAACAGAATTATGCAAATTGCAATTGTTTTTAAATGCAATGCAAGCGCCTCATCACGACATCCTGCGTCTGTATCTTTTCCACAATCAGTTGTCCCCATTGATTTCAATGCCAACCCTGCCAAAGAAAAATCAGATCTTAGTATTGAGTAGAATATACAAGCAAATGTGCAAGTTTAAGGGTCGTCTCTAAACTTTAAAGCCTAAATGACTTGAAAATAACGGCTCATCAGCCAGAGGAAATTTAACGGGTTGCCATGCAAAGATCAGAACACTCTGATGGGATATTCTGACGAGGTTCTCATTCAAAAAATGTTGTGTTTGTACAAACTACAAAACCATTCATTCTCAAAGACATGGTCCTTAGAGAATAGAGATTTAACAACTTGTAAGCTGTACCAAAGCCTAATATGAGAAAGCAGAGAAGGCTTTATGTCTCACTGAAATCTGTAAGCCTCCAAGCCCCCCCCCCGACCAGAATCGGCAGGTAAACACAATCTGCCAAATAACAGTCGACAAGTAATATCTGGGGCCATGATCACTAACTTGTAAACGGAAAAAACCAGGCCTGGTCTAATTGGCATGTTTAACACAATATCTCACATAGCGATGGTTTAAAAGAAATCAAACCAAATTAACTATGACCAGAATGAAAACAGAGAAAGGCGCATATAACAATCAAATTTTCCAAGGATTGGAATTAAATTTCTGTTTGACCATCAGAACTAAAACACTCTCAAAACCAGAGTAGGTCCTATAACTCAGCAGATTAAAAAGTGGCATGCGCATCATTTAATTATGTAATTCGTAGCTAATTGATAAAGGACTTACCCGCAATAGCTTCCGCCCTCTCTTTTAGAGAAAAGAAGCAAGTCACTAGTCCTTCAGCACAGCTACCCACAGAATCCTGCAGTGAGTGTTTACAACAAACGTTAGCAGAATTTACCAGGTAAAATAAGAGCAAATTACAAAGAAGTGTGAATACTAATCACACGCTCTTCCCAACTGCTGGAATGGTGACAAATACATAAAGGATGGTTGGTTGACAAACATGCCCAGGGCTTCCGAACACTTAACAATCAGTATGACTTGTTGTAGCTAAAAGTATGGAGGAAGGATACCAAATCTATAAAGAATGATTGTTGACAAAATACCCGAGGGCTTCGTAACATTTCTTCAATATGGCTTGCTGTAGCTAAAAATCCACTAGAGAAGATACTAACATAGATCACTATGAAATAACACCAACCATGGTACAAAGGAAAACTACTTTATATTTCATTTATAAATTATTGTCCACTCGTAGCCAAAGATGGTCGATGAGACTGGAAAACAGGAAATAGATAGAGTATGCAATGGAATTGCATAGAACTTTACCGAGAGAGAAGTAGAACAAGCTATAAATCATCAAAATCTGAGAAATACAAAAGAGCAAGGACTGGAAAAGGTCATGAGAACAGACCTAAGAGTTGGAAGTGAGACAGACCCAGAAAGCTGTAAGTAATGCCAAACAACTATTCTTGTTACAAACAGCTATAATGCCAAACAACTATTCTTGTTACAAACAACTATTCTTCTAGTATTCTTTTAACATTATTTGAGGCTAGAAGATAATAATAATAATCTTTTTTTAAATTAAGATCTAGCCAAATATCAAATTGCAAACTGATCTATGACACCCTCATGTTTGTAGGACAAAGGACCCCTTCACTAAATTGATGTATGACACCCTCTTGTTTGTGGGACAAAGGGTTCCTTGTTTGTGGGACAAAGGGTTCCTTCATACAGTGATTTGACTGCTTATTTGATTGCTCAAGTCTATTGAGGGAGGTGTAGATGCAGATGCCCTACCCCTCCGAATACAAACAGACCTAAAAGCTGGAAGTGAGACAGACCTAGAAAGTTGTAAGTAATGCCAAACGACTATTCTTTTAGTATTCTTTTAACATTTGAGGCTAGAAGATAATAATAATAATCTTTTTTAAAAATTAAGATCTAGCCAATTGCAAATTGATGTATGACACCTTCATGTTTGTGGGACAAAGGATCCCTATCAATTTACAAAGGATCCCTTCACTAAATTGATGTATGACACCCTCTTGTTTGTGGGACAAAGGACCCCTTCATACAGTGATTTAACTGCTTAATCGATTGCTCAAGTCTACTGAGGGAGGTGTAGATACAAACGCCCTACCCTCTCCGAATACAAACCCCTTACCTCGTTGGAAAAAAAGACATTTAATCATCTCTGTTAAAGACAGGTTCCTAAACGGATAGGCCCACCCAAACAAGTTGATGTTAAGGTTCACGCTGAACTCTGAGGTCAAACCCTATGTTCAGCTTTGTGCTAGCAATATGGGAAGAATTGGAGCCAAGGGATTTCTAAAATCATGAGGTGATTAGCCTGGAGCTGGCAATGCCGGTATATTTAGAGCTGGGGGTTTTCCTAAAAAACTAGGTCGAGAGGAGGGTTTTCTAAAAGCACAAAGTGATTAGTCTAGAGTTGGCAATGTGGGAAGATGTGAGTAGCCTTGAGCTCACAATGTGGGAAGATTTAGCCCAGTTGAGGACTTTCTGTGGAAATTGAAACATCGAGCTTAACACCCCATGTCCTTGTACTCTATAAGTGCCTCGCAGAACCATAAACAGGAGGGCCACCGACCACTAATTCCATGGGTTCTAAGTTTTAAAAAAAAATACAAGTGCCTGAACTATTTATAATTGATGACTGTGTCGCACCGTACATATGGGGTTTTGGCAACTGGAACTACAAGATTTCAATGTCATCTGAACACAACAATTCTGGTATCCCTCAGGAATTTTAGCAAGACTTGGAAGAGGAAAGAGGTGAAAGAAAGGGAACAATTCTCTTTTTCAATCAGAAAATTGTATGCGAAACTGTCAAGACAAACCCTGCCACCCAATTTTACAGGGAAGCTACAGGAAATGCGACCAGATTAAGTCTGGAACTAACCTAATACCCATGTAAGATATGATAAAATATATATCAACATCAATACCAAGGACTCCACTCTTTTGAAAATGTTAAACTACTAAATTACAAAGCCTGAGACTTGACTAAAATTCAAGCCTAAATTGGCTTCTAAGACTTTAACTAAATTACGTAGCTTCTCCAATCATTTAAATCCAGCGCTACAAATCCAAATACAATCCCAGCCTCACCGGTAGGGTAAGAGCGTGTTGTCAAATGTCCCGAGCACATTCATGAAAACCCAAATATTTGGGTGCTCAACACATGCACAGAGAAACACAAAACTGTCGACATAGCTTCTTTCTCAAGGAAAAAAAAGAACGAATTCAAACAGAAATAAAACACACAGAAGTACATAACAAGCAAACCTTGATCGCCATAGATGAAATACTAAAAAGTTTTCAGACGAAAAAAATACCTGAAACGCCATGTCTATCAATCTCTGTTTAATCTTTTTGAATCTTCGAATAACCTTCCGAATAGAAACCAATTCGATTCAAAGATTTAGCCCAAGTGGGTCGAGAGCACAAGATTCCAAAAGACCGTTCGAACAAAGTATTCCTCTATCGTTTAATAAGCCTAAAACCTCACGCCTCTATAAAACTATGTCGTCATCCAACTTTAAAAACGAAAAAAATGTAATTATCTGTGGCTTAAACAGACGAAATTAACGACAAATTACAGCCAAAAAAAACAAAACAACCCAGTTAAACCAGGAGAATTTTTCAATATGACTCTACTGCAAACTGGAATGAAAAGGACAACAACCATCAGTATCCAGCATTCATCATCTGCATTTTACTACATGAAATCAACACATCAAATAAACAAGAAGATAACAATACATACTTAGAAATATACCGTGAATATATACCCTTGTGAACAAATTCATCAGAAATTTTCGGGTCGTTCGGAGAAGACTAGAATCGGCCTTCTGGCTTAATCGCTTGATAACCCACATCGCAATCTTCGAAATGGCCCTTATAGCCCCGAGATTAAATCCTGACCATCGGATCGTGCCCCCCGAGCGGCGATACGAAACTGACTTGGGTTAGTGTTCACAGGATGATGACATTGTGAGGAAATTCGTCCCAACTGTTTTATGCTTCCTTTCCTATTTTAAATTGGGCGCACAGATCAGCAAGCGACTCAGTGGTTCCACGTGGCATTACTTTTGCCACGCTGGCATAACTATGTCGACAGCCTTGGCTCATTCTTTGCTCATTTCTTGACTTAGATATCTAGTACTTTTTTAATTTTTCTATGTTTTCTTGTTTTGGTATAAAACAATGGGGCTGTTGTCATGATTGGCTTGACATCTAAAATTACCAAGGCATCTCATGCAACTATCTTTCAAAAATAAAAGTGGTGGTTGGATTGTGGTTTCTTAATTTAGAAAATGGGTTGAAAATAGATACAAATTATCTTGACCATTAAAAAATTAAAAATATTGAGAGATGTGAAATTTTTTTATATTGTTGTTGGTATTTTTTTTTTAAAATTATTATGGTTATTTTAATTTTTATGTTAAATACATTTTTATTTGAGATTTGCGGTGGTTTTCGGTCTATGCTTTTTAATCTATGGATGAGGATGAGACAAGTGTACTGTAAACATTGATTCTATGACATTCTTTCAAAATTCGAAATAAACAATTATTAGCACAACAACAAATCAAGTGGTGGGTGAACATCAATAGGTGTAACTAACCACTTAGATTTATAGAGATGAATGATCGTTAAACAAATACTAAACATTAAACTAATTACCAGATCCTTATAAATATCCATTTAAGGTAAACATAGATATTAAACTAAGGAAAAAAACATAAAACAAATATTATTTAATAAAGAATAAAACAAACAACAAAAATTGATAAGAAGTATAAAACTTTAATGAATTATAAATTTATAAATAATTAAATAGTGAATTCTTCATTTAAGCTTGTTTCAATCCTAATTAAGATGTGTTTAAGCATAACAAGTTGTACACTTGTTACACTTGAGTTAATCTTGTTGCCTATCGGTGTAATAAAAAAAGGAAAATAAAAAGTAACTGGTAGCAATGCATGGATAACTCATAGGTGATGAATGGATAACCAACAGGCAGATAACTAGAAGAATGTGAGATAAAAAGAAAAATAATATAAAAATAATTGATAGTTGATCAATGGATAACATGTGGATGATAACATTTTTTTTTAACAAACGTATTGGTGAGGAGCCAAGCCTGCATGATCGCCTGGAACATCCTGAGGCTGCGATTTGCATGTGAACAACCTGCAATCTGTAAACAAATTTTGCATTCTAGGTTGATTGCTGAAGGTGTTGGTTGGTGAGCTGATCCAAAAAGCAAACTTGAAACAGATAGAATCTCTCTGTAGATCTGCATGCAGAGGACCATTAGAGAAAACCCTTTGTTCGATTGAATGATCTAGAACTAATCAAGCCGAGGGTGGCTACACAAATGGATCATCCTCCGAATCCAAGCCTGGAGGAACGAAGGAAGGCTTTGGATCCGGCATTTAGGGCCTTAGTAGACTCCACGCCCCTACCGCCTCCATCTGCAACAGAAGAAGGAGATGGGTTTGTAAAAAGGGCCAATGCTCCTAAGATTTAGATCTTATCGGCAGCTTCAAGGATGAAATCCCTTGCACTGAGCGAGCGCGGGTTGATTGGACAGTTCACTGGCATATGGCCATCACCAAAAACAATGGATAGCTGGGTGAAAAAAAACTAGATGACTCTAATCTCCAGGGGTCTACAGCACTGCTTTCAGTGGCAAAGGATTCTTCACTTTTTTGTTTGAAAATAAAGAAGACAAGGACCTGATCTTCAGAAGTGGACCTTATTTCATGGGACCATGGGGTTGTACTTAAACCGGTGGAGTCTATCATTTGACCCAGAAAAGGATGTGCCCTCAGCAATCCCATTCTGGGTTCGCCTGCCCCATCTCCCGTTGCATTGTTGGAATGATGAAACGTTGCAGGCAATAGGTAACTCCCTCGGCAAATACATAGACAAGGCAGAACCGAAGGGCCCTCTATTTTCTTGCGCACGAATCTGTGTAGAGGTAGACTTAGAAAAGGGGTTACCGAAAATTGTAAGTCTCTGCATGGACGGATGGGAACATGCTCAAAAATTGGACTATGAACAGCTGTCGTTCAAATGCAGGAAATGTCACGAGTACAGGCATTTTGTCAAAAAATTCCTTAAAGCAGTTCAGGAAAACTTGGAGAAAGCTCATGAAGAAGGGTGTACACAAGCGAAAAAGGGAAGGAAAACGGCTCTAGCTACCCATGAGACAAAAGATCCGCAGGAAGAAAATGAAAAAGCAGCAGAACAAGGAGAAAACGAGGCTATTACAAGTAACTAGTTTAATCCTTTGACCATGGAGGAGGGGTAAATTATAGCAAATGAAAAAACAATTGATGAAGGAAGATCTGATCAACACAAAGACTTAGCAGGATTCACCCTACCTCCAACCTCTCCCAGGAATGAAAGGCTTGAAACAGAGATGATTGGCTCACCATCGCATGGAGGATTTTGGGATGAAAGGGTAAAATAAAGCAGAGTTTCTACTTTTGCCCGATCACTTTACTCTTCCTCAAATGGGTCACAAGATATCCTTGAAACTGCACCTAATACTAGAGGAAGATAATCATAGAGGTACCATAGAGAACAGGAAGCGAAGAGAGAAATAGAACTTAGAAGGCAGAGGAGCATTGAAGAGACAAAGCTCCTGCAAAACCACAAAAGCTCAGGGAAAGTGAATGGAAGGCCTAAAGCAGGGCCTCAATCAAATAAGAAATAATGAAAGTTGTCTCCTGAAATTGCAGAGGGCCAGGCGGAGAGAACAAAGGGGAAGCCATAAGAAATATTATTAAGTCTAAAAGGCCAGAGATTCTTCTACTCCAGGAGACAAAAATGAGTGATGTGGAGGTTCTAGCACTCTCACAACACTTTTGGTCAAGCATCGAGGGTTTTGCCATTAGCTCCAGAGGGGCCTCAGTAGGAATTGCAACGTTCTTTGCAAACAAATATGAGATCAAAACCATAAAGGAGAATCAACATTGGCTTCTTTCTAAATTTAAGGAAAAGGATGATCCAAATATTAGTTATGTATGCAATGTGTATGGACCAACACATTGCAGTGACAAGAAAAATTTCTGGAATAGTTTAGCTGCCCTAAAACTTGGAAATGGAAGGGAAGGAAATCATTATAGCTGGTGATTTCAATGCTACTATTGCGCAGTTAAAGAAAAGAGGGGGTTCCATTTTTCAAGATCCCTATGGGGAAAACTTGGAAGACCTTATCTCTGAGCTAGATCTACTTGATCTGCCATTAAAAAATGGGAAATACATGTGGAACAACAGAAGGATGAGGGTGGGATACATCACGGCCAGGCTGGACCGCTTCCTGGTAAGTGTCACATTCCTCCTTAGAGATCTTATTCCTGCTTCTTTTGCTTTGCCATTTGTTGTATCGGATCACAAACCAATATCCTTGGTGATAGCATCCTCTGTAAATCTCGGCCCCATCCCATTTCGATTCAATGCCTCGTGGTTGCAAGAGGAAAAATCCATGACCATTATAAGAGATGCTTGGAAAATGGACATCTCAGGCTCTCCTAGATTTATCTGGGAAAGTAAGTTGAGAAGGGTTTGAAGTGATCTGAAAGCATGGGTAAAATCATATTACACAAGCGCTAGTAGGAAGAAAAGTCAGCTTCAATCTGAACTTTCATCTCTCCACTCCAAGATGGAAAGGGAGGAAATCACCACTTTTCTAATCAGCCAAGAAAAAGATATTGAGTTTAAAGATTCTCAAAGCAGCCATAGGAGAGGAAGAGGAATTGAGGGTGAAGTCGAGACAGCTTTGGTTAAAAGGAGGGGAAAAAAACACAACTTACTTTCATAAGAAAAAAAAGGCAAGAGTTTATTTTAACATGATCAAAGAACTTAAGGAAAGGGATGGTAAGAGGATTGTCGAGCAGGATGAAATCAAAGAACATGTTTTTCAACACTTTAGAGACCTATACAAGGATAAGGAAGAGACTGACCCACTTGCTCAGGCCAATCTCCTTTCATGAATTCCTTCCCTTATCATGAAGCAAGATGATAAGGACCTGACAAACCCCATCATGGAATCTGAGATCAAGGCAGCCATTTGGTCTCTAAAAGTTGATAAGGCACCCGGGCTAGATGGGTTCACCATCAACTTCTATAGGGTTGCTTAGGATACTATCAAGGGGGATCTGAAAAAAAATGCTTAATTGGACGAGAAGAAAGGACAAGGTTGGTGGAACCACCAATTCTTCATTTCTCACGTTGATTCCAAAGGAAAAAAGACCCATCACAATAGATCAATTTAGGCCTATTTCTCTCTGTAATACCTCTTACACAATCCTCTCAAAAATATTAACCACAAGACTGAAGAAAGTAATGGGAAGGATAATCTCGAATACACAGGGAGGGTTTATTGTCAAGTGTCAAATCCTTGATAATATTATTATAGTGCAGGAAGCAATTCATACCAGCATGGAGAAAAAATAACAAGGTGTGGCTCTCAAAATTGACATGGAAGACGCATTTGATCAAGTAAATCATATATTTTTATTTGAAAGCATGGCAAAGTTTGGTTTCTCCCAAAGGTTCATCAAATGGATCAAGGCGTGCATCAACATTCCATGGATTTCCATGCTGGTAAATGGCAGACCAACCAAGTTCTTTCAAGTCACCAGGGGAATCAGGCAAGGCTGCCCATTGTCTCCATATCTCTATCTGATGGTAGTTGATTCTCTGAGTAGGAAGTTGCAGCAACGACAAGATTTGGGGGAGCTCAAGGGTCTAAAAATTGCAAGAGGGGTTAGAGCGACAAATAATGCACAATTCGTTGATGATACAATCTTGCTGGGAGGCGCATCCACTATCATTGCAAAAAGGTTCAAAAATGTGATCTCCACCTTTCTTAATGCTACAGATGGCAAGCTTAATGTCAATAAATCCAAAATATATGGCTGGAACTACCCTCCTGGTGTCATGGAAAGGACTGCACGTATTCTTGGCTTTGAAGGGACTACATCTTGGAACTCATTTAACTATCTGGGCGTCCCCATCTTCAAGGGAAAAAAAGGCTAACTAGCGTGGAATGATAGAGAAAATCAAAAGAAAAATTAATGCTTGGGGATCCAAGTGGCTCAATCCGGCAGGAAAGATCGTCCTCATCAAAGCTGTTCTATCTGCTCAATGGATCTATCTATGCTCCATTTCACTAGCTCCTCATAGTATTATACAGGAAATCAATGGAGTAATGTGGAATTTCCTGTGGCGAGGAGGAAAGGAGACCAACAAAAAAAAATTCAACTTGGTCTCCTGGGACATGGTGTGCATCCCAAAACAGTTCAGTGGTGTGGGAGTCAGAGACCCACACGACATGAACTTGGCTCTTGGGGAAAAAATTTTGTGGCGAGTTTGCATTGGAGAACCAATGTGGTGGAAAATGGCCTTGCAAAAGAACTATATGGCAGGGAAAAGAAGCAGGTGCGTGGATAGGCTGAACACTAGCAGAGTCGAATCGCCAACATGAGAGCTCTGTGAAAAGTCAAACATTGTAATAAAAGACAATTTGCATTGGATCGCTGGGAGTGGTAAAAGGATTCAAATATTGTATGATAAAATCGGCCCAAATTCGCCAACTGACAATTGCCAGTAGCTTAATGATTTAAAAATTTGGTGTGAACATAATAATTTCAGAATGTTGTACAATTTATTAGTCTTGACTGCATTTGGAAGGTGGATTGGCTGGAAAATCATGGAGACTCCAGTGCATCTACAGGAAGACTTCATATCTTTACTTTTGCTTCTGCATGGCGTGCTCCAACACATATCAATGGTGTTGATAGACGAGGATGGGGGAAATTTAGCGATTACACTGTAAAAGAAGGTTATCGCGTGGTCTACAAAAATAAGAACAAGATTTTAAAATTTTTCAAGTGGAACAAAATCTAGAATAGAGATGGATTGCCGAAGGTAAATTTCTTCTACTGGATCCTGGCACACCGGAAAGCTTTGATAGCTTAGAACCTCAAAAAGAGAGGGATTGCAGGCCCGCTCCGATGCATCTTGTGCAAAGAGGAAGAGGAAATCTTAATGCATGTATTCACCAAGTGCAAATTCACTCAGCAAGTCTAGAGTGAGATACTAAAAGATCTTAAAATGAATATTACGCTACCAACAAATTGGTATGATTTTTTTTTCAGCTAGAAGGATTACTATCAAGGCTTATTAAATAAAAAGCCTAGACTTTGCCAGAGCTTGGGATGCTCTCCCAAGGTTTGTATGCTGGAAAATATGGAATGCAAGGAACAAGAAGATATTTGAAGAGAAAGAAGTTTGTTTTAATAATTGAACCTCTTACGGTAGAAGAAAGAGCTTGGTCGGATGACATACTTCGGAATCCCTCCCCTGGTAGCAACTCAACAATGAAACTGAGCCTTTCGTGCTGGCAGAACATGATGAGTGCAAAGGATCTGAGAAAGTGGAGGAATAATTCAGGAATTAGTGCATTGTTCTTTGATGGTGCCTTGAAAGGAAATCCTGGTAATGTTGGTAAAGGTGGTGTAATATTTGATGAAAAAGGGACCAAGCAACAAGAATATGCATGGGATATTGGAAGGGAAACTAACAATGAAGCGAAATGGTATGCATTAACTAAAGGCTTGGAGCTGGCTAGAGAAATGGGGACAGAGGAAATGAATGTCATCGGAGACTCTTTAATTGTCATCAGGGATGCTAGAAAAATTTACAAAAATTGGAAAACTCCTTCTACTAAGATGCATATAATGCTGCTCTGCTTATCCAAAGAATTTAAATCCATTACTTTCTTGCACGTTTTGAGAGGACAGAATCATCAGGCTGATAGCATGGAAAATAAAGGGGTTGGCCTAAATTGCGGGGTTAGGAAAAGGATAGCGTCATCAGCGAAAATGTTTGGATCCCCTAAATTCTGTTTTGTTTTTATGCATTGTTTCTGTATCGTATTGCTTGGACAATTTGTTAAAAGTTATAGCTCTCATTGGATGGGTTATTCTCAAGACTGTTACAAGATAAAGAAGGAGAAAGGGATGATGTCCTAATTAGGGGACAATCCACCTTGCATTTTGTAATCACACTTTTTTTCTTATAATAAAAAAAAATCCAACTGTTTCTGTAAAAAAAAAAAAACGTGTGGATGATAACATGTAGCGAGGCATGGATAACTCAGAGTTCAACCCATCTAACTAGACTATCTTTCAACCATTTGATCTCTATCGAGATGTTCCAACACAAACTATGTAGGTGTGCTAATCATAAATTACAAACATACTATTTATAAACATACTAGTAAAAATAGATTAATATTAATACTATATTAATATAAATTATAATTATATTAATTTATTAATTAAATTATGCTAAAAACAACTAATCAATTAAAAAATTAATATAATAATATTATTGATATTTGTATATATAGACGAAAAAAACAATTTTATCAAGTTAACTAGAGTATTCATTTACCAAACGTTTTACTAAATGAAAGTGATTCATTTGTGTGAGAGAAATAAAGTGTTTTTGGTTATGGTAATGATGTGAGTGATTTTTGACAAGAAATATTTTAAAGTGTTGTATATCCATTAATATGCTCTTTTTTTATGCTTTTTTGAGTATAGGAATACGATTTTAAATCAAATCAAATAATTTTAATTGTTTTTTCTCTTCAAACTTGATAAACTAAATTTGACCTCAATAAAAATTAAAGACCACTGCCACCACCATCACCATCATTATCATAAATTTATTAAATATTAAAAAAATTACCTATTTTAAAGCTTAAATATTTTATTATTTAAAATAGCTATTTTAATGATATTCTACTTGATACCCACCATACCAATGTTTGAGAAAAATAAAGTGTTTTTATTATAAAGAGGATGAAGGGAATGTTCTTTAATAGGGATCTTTTGGTTGTTTAAACATACACTACCCTAACTTTATTTTAATTTTGAATTTTATATATGGGGTATAGTTGTGGTCAACTAGGTAGCACTTATAATTTATGAAAATATGGATATGTGTAAGTAAAATTTTGTTTTTATTAAAATATTTTATTTTATTTTATCTATATTTGGTAAAAAAGGTATTATTTTAATTAATTGGTATAAGTATCATAACTTTTTGCTAAGTTAATATATGGTGATTTCAATGTGATTTATGTCATAACATTTAGACTCTTATACTATGTTGTGGAAAAGTGCATATCCTAAATGTTTGATGATTTCACTCATTCCTAACAGTAATTTTTGGCACGATTTTGACGAAATCCAATAATAAAAAAAGATCTTAAAGAACAATTTAAACTTGCTTAATCTGGGATATATGGGGGCATTGAATCCATTTATCCATTCAGAAACGTGATTTGAATAACACAAATTTTAGATTAAAAAAAAAATCTACCAAATTCTGATAAAAACTCATAAAATGGGTAAAATCATCGAATGCTTAGATTTGTTCATAGAAAATCATCTTGATGCAATCTCACCAAGACAAAAGGTTTGTTTGGTAAATTTTACAAGTAGTCTGTTGTGTAGTGAGAAGTTGATTTTAGGTAGAAATTGACAAGCATGTAGTAGATAGGAATGTCACTACTATAAAGTCATACAATATCATTCTTTAAGATTAAATACATAGCATAAGTTTGATGTCACAATCGTGAAAAAAATGGGATTAAATTAGTGAATGAATTGCATATCATCAATCAACACCTTTGGAACTTGCATTTAGTAATGAGGGCTTCTTATGAAGGGCATATATCCCAATACGACTTTGGTTTAAGTGCACCTAACTGTGGATTTTTTTTCCATAGACAAAACCACTTATCTCGATACCATATCTACAAAACCTTAGCAAGTATTGTGCCTTACGAACGATTCATTTCAAAAATCACTTATCTGTATTTAATATATAGGGTCTTCCATAGCCCAACGTGATCAAATATCCTTTTTCAACATTAGTTATATAGAGTGTTTAATACTAAAGTCATTAACTATGATACATCTCCCATGAGTATCATTCACTACTAATGAGGCTCCCTTGAGCTTATATAGTCCACTCAGCATACATTTCATCTTGCTCACATGGGTGAAGAATTGAGATTAAAACTATCGAAATGAATCTCATAGCCCCAACCATCACCTTCAAGTCATGTACCCTATTATATTATTATCAAGTCTGCCACTGCCTAATAAATGCCATTATCCCTTTAATACATTAAAATCATTGAAGATTCTTCTATAAAAACAAATAACACATGTCCCTCACGTGTTTCCTTAAAGCAACACACATGAACATTTGCAAAATCAAAAACAAATTGAAAATTAAACAGTTGAAATGAAAGAGGAGGGTGAGAGGAAGAACCTAGAATTAATGGATCCGAATTTGAGTAGTTGAATCTTCCTTACTCTTCACCTAAAATCCTAAATGTAAGATTGTGCTTTTGGTAACTATTTAGGGTAAAAATAATTTTGAATTGTGAAATGAGCTATTTTTAACTTTTTAAACGTTTAACCCATTTTGTAAGTTTGTTAAATGCCTATTCAAGTTTAGGAGAGCTATCTTGTGGATTTTGTTTTACTAATAGAATTCATGGAAGTCTTGTTTTTTAATTCTTTGATAGGTTGGAAAAGTTATGGAGCATGTTTTATTACCATTTCATTATTAAATTTTCACCTATATCTAAAGGTAATTATGCTCTAATTGGCATATAGGAATATGTACACCACTACCATTGCATTATGCATTATTATTCTTTGTTGTTTTTCCCTTAGGATCCACTCCACCAAGTTGTGATATTTAGCTATCTTTGAGTTTAGTTGGAATAATGATAGTGGTAGTGACCTACTGATCAAAGGTTCCCTAGTTAGTACCTATGTTGTCTTATGGTGCCCATGCATATTTTTTCTCATATGGTTGGGTCATCGTAGTTCATCATGAGATTGAGCTTAAACCACATGATTCTATCTCCTTACTTTTTGTCCTTTCCATGAAAAACTCTTATTTATATTTTGTTATGCATTCACTTTTTGCATATAATTACTTGCGAATTAAAGCCTAATGCAGTACTGAAACCTTCATATTAAGTATCATTCACATTCATCTATGTTTCCAAGTCCTTTGCATCCATATCATTTGCATTTTGAATTCTTTATCCCTAGAAGAGACAACTAATGAGTGTCCACCTCTTGTCCCACCTTTTCTACATTTTGTTTTTCATAGGTCTATTCGATGTTCTTGGAACATAGCTACATGCCTTGTGGCACTTGTTTCTTCCATTGTACTATGGAATTCTTTTATTCTTTTTCAAGTTTTACTAATTGAAAAAAGACAAAACAAATAAAATATTTATAAAAAAAATACAGAGGGGTAAGAAGTTAGATTTTTTATGTTTCTTATTATCATTGGAAGGGTTGTGTCACCTTTGAACAAACAACTTGTCTCATTTATTCCTTCACAAATTGGGTTTCGGTACTGACCTTGGAAATTTAACCATGATCTTGAGTTTGTAACTCCTCCATTTTGTTACTCTACCAATCACTATGGAGCATACTTCATTGCCTCCTGCATTGTTGGCTTTGTATCATCGTTCTATTTGTGGGTCTTGATTTTTGCTCAAATCACAAAATGTGTCGTGCTTATGTTCAAAGAAATTTTAAGCCAGAGTTCATCATTCCTTAGATTCTTTGACACTGCATTTCAACCTTCCATATTTTCAAGTTGTTCTCAATGAAATCATATCCAAGGTTCACTCATGCTAATATGGAATGGTCTCTGTGACTTTCTTGTTGACGGGTCTTAGAGTCGATATTGCCTAAGGGATCACTTTCATCATTGGTGAGTTATCATGTACTTAATATATGCGATATCATAATTGGTCACTTAATGAGTTATTTCCCTCTATATTTGATGAAAGCTATCTATTCACATAGTGGGATTTGTGTTGTGCCTTGTATTCCATTTTGATCATTGGTGTAATTTCTCACATTTGTCGATAGCTCCATTGTTAGTTTCACTCAGAGGCTCTTTTTCATGCTTTATTTACATATGAATGCAAAATGCATACTTGGTGGTGCATTCATGCAAATGTTTTGTCTAAGACATTTCAATCTAAATCATGTCCTAATTCATGTTCATGTTAGTCGATGGGGTATTCCCCATTTCCCTCCTTCCAATGGATCTCATCCAATCAACACTAGCTCATTTGCTCTTGGGATTGAGATTTATAGTCATTTTTAGTACCTTGGGGGTTACAATCATTAGTGGTAATTTCTCCACTATTGATAGACGGAATCATCAATGTTACCTACTTGATATATTTTAATAAGTGTTTAATGACAACTCATTTATTCACGCTTGTTGGATTGTACTAGGGTACCATAACATCCATTATCATTATCAATGGCTTGTCTCGTGTTTATTAATGGTATTCGTCAATCACTGGTAATCAAACAATTTTCGACATGATTGACTTTTTAGATTCATACAACTTTAGCATATTTGGATTGAAGACCTTTGGCTTGTAGAAACATTTCTCTTGTTTGTTGTTTCCCAGGTTCTACAAGTCTTACCACAAAATTTTTAACATTAGTATTTCATGGGAGGATTAGGTTCTAATTCAATTCATCATCAAACATTCTGATATTGTATACCAAGGCATAGATCCACATTGTATGTGTTCATAACTATGATCTATATTTGAAATGGATCCAATACATACCTTTTTCATGGCCATGATTTTGCATTCTATATGGATCCATAGTGTACTTGATTTAACAACCATTCTTGTTTCCACTTGAGGATGGGTATGTCAGCCTTAGGAAAGAAAGTAATATGATACTTTAGTTTTTATTCACAAGTTCCTTTCCTGATCCAATTTTGGTGCACTCTACCTGGGTTCACTTATTAGACTTTTGGTCCTTTATTATAATATATTTTGACCATCAATTACTCTTCTTACCTCATATATTAGGGTACATATTTTATAGCATTATAAGGTCCACCACTGCATGGGAAATTCTTTTAACCCTTTAAGCCATTAAAAGAACTTGAGATTCTTCTAAAAATGGGGCATTTACAAAATTGCAAAAAAATTAAAAATAAGCGTGCATTAATTGCATGCTCTTGAGTAGGTTTTACATTCACTATATACCTAGACATGGTTAAGGCCCATACCAACTACTTCAACCAATTTCTTCGAGTATAAATTAAGGAATTAAGGTTAGGAAGGGGCACCACATCATTATTTTACCCTCATGCTGGAGGAATCGAACTGTAAGTGCCTATGGATTTTACATTCTCATTCTAGGTAGAAAACCATTGTTTTTTTATATGTCTCTTTAGGTTTCAGTTAGTACCCTAACTCCTATAATTTTCCTTTCCCTTTAATATGGTGAAGTAGTAGTGGGTCAAAGGTTTGTTAGTGGCGTAGGTAAGAGGAACCTGGGACTTGGTGAAGGAGGTATGGAAACCACAAGGGATTCACCTTATTGACCAATATCTTATCACATTGATTCATAAACGGGGATTTTAAAATTGTGAAACGTAAGGTCAATATATTGTAGGTATTGGGGGGAATGGGGAGTAGGGTATGGGGGTTTATAGGAATTGGGGGGTATAAAAAGGGGTATCTACTAAAAAAGGGAATATATTATAAAAATACGATTTTTTAATTGGAAATATGTATTGGGATGGGGGCTCAACAAAAGGATTTTGGTACGTATTTATCAATATCTGGTGAAAATAGGGGTATTATTTAATATCACATAAATGAAGGTGCTATGGAATAAGTTTCACTAATTGAAGACCCCGTGATGGAAACAAATAATCAAATATATAAATTGTTTTTGTTTTCATCTCTAGTAATAAATGGAATGTCTCTCTTTCCCCTCCTAAACGTATGTGTTAAATATTGCAAGCATTGATTAGTGTACATGGTGGTGAACTAATTTTTCCAAAAAGTTAGCTATGGAGTTCGTATTTTCATTAATCATTTCAATTAAAAATTAAAACAGTTTGAGACAAGGTTTTTCTTGATTACTTTTGTGTAGATCTCTTATGGAATTAACTTGGAGCAAGGATAAAAGCTCTGATCAATGGATTTTGACAAGAAGGCTAGTCACATAGCTTAAGGCATCTTTCCATCTTCTCTTTGTTGCTTAATTCTCACTTAACTATCTAAATAAGGAAAGTAGTGTTGTTATCTTTGGTTTTGATCCATTAGTGGTCTAACCCTAGCCATTTAGGAACAATTTTCTCAAACATAGCTAGTGATCAAGACTTCCTAGGGAAGTCACCCATCATAGAATCAATCTAGATAAGGCACACTCAATCATGGAATTCCTCCCCATAGCCAAACAAAATTAGCTTCATAACCCATTCACAAAACCTTAGTAAATTTTATGTCAAAATTTTACAATGCATCTACGGTAAGAAGCCCAACTCATAAAAATTGGTTGTGGTAAAATTGACATGGTTTAGAAAACCAACAAGAATCTACTTGTCTAGATAATTGTAAGATAGGTAAGTACAAGTCAATGATAAGGCTATACACCTTATTACCTTGAAGGATTTGGCTCAATGATTATGTTACTCAACTAGCTATTTAACTATGCACATTGTAGACTATATTAAGATAAATATGCCATACAAACCAATGGAACAAAGTAGATGAAAGTTAGTAATATATACCCACTTTTTAGCTTCATTTCAGTTTTTTTTTTCAATTTATTTATTTATTTGAGTAGTAAAAGTATGTTTCATAGGTGTAGGATCAAATTCCGTCTTATGGTATTGAAAGATATATAGAGAGAATTGTATCAAAGTGTGTGTAGTTGCATCTCTGAGATTTATTAGTTGGCTAATAGTTTAATAAGGTAAAGTGACTCAAAGTTCCACTTAACATTTTGGTAGTGAGCAACAATAACATATATAGGGATTTGGGGCAAGTCATTGTGCCATCCAACAAACATGGGTGTCATACCACTAATTCATCAATACAAATGTTGAAATATTGTGAGTAGGGAAAATTTGAAGGAAATGTTTAACAATATTTTTGTAAAAGTATTCAAATTTATATAGATTTTATATAGTTTTAGACAATTTGGTGATGTTTAGAGTAAAAAAGTTATTTTCTTGAATTTGAAGAAATTATTTCAGAAAAAAAAGAAAATTAAAAATATTATTTAAAAAAAAAACATAGAAAATCATCCCATAAACTCAAAATTTCACACCTAATTTTTTTGTGAGTGTAAATTCTTGCTTTAAATTTGTATTACTATAATTGTTGTTTTCACAATGTCTTTTAAATTATAGGAAGTAATAGTAATCTAATTTAAAATTATAACTTAATTAGGTGCCAAATTGGTGTATAAAATCATATAAACAAAAGACCTTATTTTTTATTATTTAGTTTATAAAAATATATTTGTTTTATTTCTTCAAATTTAACTTTCCAACTATATAAAATTATATTCTTTATTTAATATTTAATTTTAATTAAATTTTCAAAATATATTCTTTGTCTCTCCCTCGTTCATTTACAAAATATAAGAGGCAGTTAAATTCTCTCCACCTAAGAAACATAAGATACATTCAACTTTGCACTTTGCAGGGATCATGGTCTTATATTAAGATTGTATATACACTCAACTTTGCACTTTGCACGGACCAAGGTTCTTACATTAAGATTGGAAGTGGAGGAGAATATATTGACTTTTAACAATGTTTCCTATGCTCAAATCTATTGTTCTTACTTTGGAATAGCTTCTGAGATGCAGTCAACTTTCCCTTATACTAAGATCATTGTTCTTACTTTGAATACAATCGGATTTTATGTGAATGTGTAGACTTTTAAAAGATATATGAGTCGAGATTTAATAATGCAATAATTGTTAAATTCTCTTGCTTTTCCTATATTATTTGTTTGCTTTTCGTAACGACCTTCCCTTTCTCTAACAGCTGTAACAACCCTCCATCTCTCTAATAGGTGCACATTCTTACAAATTTTATTCTCTTTTGGTTTTTGTTATATTAAATGTTAAATATTCTATCTTCACTTTGAAATTCACCTTTCTCCAAATAAGAACAAAAGGAATTTGGGATGTTTCACAAATGATACCATTTTTAAATGGACCATTTAGAATTCCTTTTGATAAAGGGAGAGTACTTAGGTACTTGGAGATTCTATGCTCATAATGACTATTTATAACCGCAGTGTGGTGCTAGCTTTGATATTTCAAAAAGGGTGGGATCTAATTCATGATGAAATTGGTTAATGAGAATATGGTTTGAAATATAGTAATGAAATAGAAATAGAAAATTTTATTTATTTTTTAATTATTAGAGAATTATTGTTGAATATATGAGCTATTTTTTAGTAGATATATCAATGTATATTATATCATAAAATTGGTTTAGGTGTGATTACAAAGTGGTTAAAAACAAAATTGATAGGCGTTAGTGTTAGATTACATAAAAGCTAAATATCGACCTACTAACAATGTATAATCAGTGACATTAATAATCATCAAGGAACTACTAAGTCAATGACTAACCACTAATATGGATTATAATTTCCCACTAAAGGTTAGTCATAAATACCATGAAAGGCTATCAATGCCATAACTCAACATATCTCCAACTACTCACTTTAAGAATAATTTAGGGACACGGATAGTATCTAAGTAAATATTATATCCAAACATCCCCTTATATTCACATGGGAAAGATGTGATAAAATATGTTTGGCCAATAAACATCATAATAACTCCTCCATTAGTATTTCATAAGTGTTTTAATGATATTTAACACCCTTGATGGATAAGGCCTAAGTGGGCATCAACCCACCTTCAATTGCACCTAATTGCACCCAAGGAGGAGTCCTAGAGCTTTGTTCCACAAAAATAGGAGCAAAGGAGGAGTCCTAGCACTAGGAAGTTAAGGATAATTCTTACTAGGAAGTTAAGGATAATTCCTAGCACATTAGAGCACAAAATCTTAAGCCCTAGTGCATACTTCCACCAAAGAATGGATTTATGTGCATGCTTCCATTTAAAAATGAAGGAGAGTGCATGACCATTAGTCCACAAAAAGAGGAAGGAATGCACTCCAAGGAAAATTGTAGTTAAAGGGGAGTCCAACTAAGATTTCTCATGGAACTCATTGAGATAGATTGTTCGCATGAAAGACATGGGTAATGAATGCATAACATGCACCTCGTAATCATACATAGTTCAAACCTAATTAAAATCTATAAAAGAGATTACACACATACACAAAGAAGTTGCAAAGAGTTAGGAGGGTACATTAGAAGGCATGGAGAAATAGGTTGGAGAGCAATGGAATATCAAAGAGCAATATGCTTATGTTATTTGAATATTTTTTCACATAAGGCTAAGGGCGATGGAGGGGACTCAAACTCTAGAGAAGGGAGTACAACAAGCACAACCAAGGATTATAAGTATTGTCTCCTTCTTTGTAATAAATACAAATCAATTCACTTCTCCCCCCACCAAGTATGTGTTACGATGGATCAACGATGAATATATTAGTTTCTTTATGCATATTTTTTCATTATTTACTTATTGAAATAATGAGGAAGGTGTATTGTTTCTTTGTATGCAAGATTGTTTTCATGGCTTAGGAGCAGGAACTAAAATACACTGATTCAAATTGACAAAGTTATGGTAAAACTACAATAATAAGGTATGCCATCTCTTTTCTTTCTTTTAAAAAGTCTTTTCTTAGCATGCATGTAGAATATAGGGAAAAGTAGAGTAATTATTTTGTTTATTTTTCTATGATCCTAACTCACTCACTGGGGAAAGAACTTAGCTTGTTAGCTTTGTTACTCTTTTGCTTACAATAGAATTAGGGATCATACTAAGGNACGGATCAACTGATACACTGGAATCAGACTTTGAACAAGTCTGTCAACTAGCTGCTCCTCAGGTAACCCAACTTATGGTACAAAAAGTTGGATAACAGGGCCATTCTTTGAACTCTCTTTAGAATGGGTTTCCTTTCTCTGTTATTTTCCCTTAAAAAACCATAGTATAGGTTGTCTTACCTTTGTTTCTCTTTTCTTTTTCTTTTCTTGTTTGTGTTGCACTTAGAAGTAATACTCAAAAGTAGTGAATTGTTCCTTTTTATTGCTTACATGTGTATTTGATTTCTTTCATGTTACATTTTATTGCATGCATGTGAATTCGATTGCTTAATGTTGCATTTGATTGCTTGAATGTTGCATTTTATTGCTTGCATGTTGCATTTCAAAAGGCTACATTGAAAAAAGTTGCATTTTTATTGCTTGCATGTTGCTTCAATGCATCTAGTAGGATGTCTTTTACAAGATATTTTGTTGTTAGTTCCATGTACAAATTATGCCTTTCATTTTTTATTCGCATGTCCTCAATAAAATAAAGAAATATTGCTTGAAATCAATACACATTTTTGTTGAAAATTGATAAAAATTATCTTGATCATAAAAACACTAAACGATGTAAAACTTTTTTTATATTGTTGTTGGTATTTATAAAATTTATCTATTAATTACATATATATTTTTAATTTATATTAATATAATCAAATCTTGTTAATACATTTGAGGATTTCAACAAATTATAAACAAACTATAGACAAGTAATTTTTTTATTAATATTAATATAAAATTATAAATATAATAATTATAAGTATTTATTTATTAAATAAAAAAATATTATTAATATAGTTAATATATATCGCGGAAAAAATCAATTTAATCTAGTTAACCAAAGTATTCACTTATCAAACTTTTTAGTCAATGAAAGTGATATATTTGTGTGAAAGAAATAAAGTGTTCTTGGTTGTGGCAATGATGGGAGTGATATTTGATATTTGTGTGAAAGAAATAAAGTGTTCTTGGCTGGGGCAATGATGTGAGTTATATTTGATATGTAATATGGTTTTTAGTGTTTAAATATTTAGATTTATTAAATATTGAGAAATTGAATATTTTGAACCATAATTTTTATAATTTAAGATAGGTATTTTAATGTCATTCAACTTGATAGCATATATAACTATGTTTGAGAAAAATAAATCATTTTTTATTATAATAAGGTTGATGGAATGTTGTTTGATATGGGATGTATTAATTGTTTATGCATGCATAAGGATAATTTTATTTTAATATTGAATTTAATACTTATTTTAGGAGTGGGCTAAAAGATATACAATTTGATTTCTCTCTAAGAAGATTTTCAAACTTTACTCAGATCTATTGAAGTTTTTCGGCTTTCCACTAGCCTTTGCTCAGAGGTTCGGTGGATGTGCAAATGGATTGGTTCTTCTATTGGTGAAGAGTTCCTCTAGTTGCACACTGTGATCCTGGAGTTCTTTGTCCCACGCTGAAGCTCGATTCGGTGGAGGAATTTGTGTGCCTAGGTGAATCTTTTCCATTGCTCTTTGAGTTTGGATTTGGGAGTTTGATTTTGCTTCATCTTTGCAGTCTATGCTCTGTTTGAACAAATGATTGATTGTAGAATCGTGAATCTTTGTTGCTGCATTTCTTTGGAGGCTTGTGCAGGACAGTGCTCCTCTTCATGTTGATGTCGGTTTGAAGTTTTTAGAGCACCTGCTCTGAAGAATGCATGATAGAGAATCCTCCTGCTGGGTCTATCTGTCTAGATCGTAGTGCAATCTTTTCATCAGATTGGGAATTTCTTTGAACCCAGAGTACCTTCGGCTCTGGTTCTTTGGTTTGGTTCTCCCTCAAATTTGTAAAGAAGGAGCGTTCAAGGATCTGTTGGTGGTTGGTGATATTCTTTCATAGCAAAGATGATTGGAGTACAGAAGAGGGATGCTAGAGGGGCTCCTCCCCTCCTCTGCCACATGAACTGGAAGATTTTAAACGTTCGATTTCCTCTTGTGGAAAGAGGAAAGATGGATCGTCTCTGTAGAGATTTGTGAAGAAAGCTGACATACCTTTTGTTGAAATTCCTGCTGAACGACCTTGTCGCATGACTTTAAATCTAGTTGAGAGAGGGCTCATTGCACAATTTTCTGGTCTTTGGCCTTCTCCTAAGGCTATTGATGGATGGGTACAGAGAAATTGAAGGCCCTTGGTAACTGAAGGAATTCATAATAATCTATTTGGAAGAGGATATTATGTCTTTTTTATTTATTTAGCTGAGGATTGGGACCTTATTTTTTGAAATGGTCCATACTTCATGGGCCCTCAGGGGCTCTATTTAAACAAGCGGACTCCAAATTTTGATCCTACTCAAGATGTACCTTCTGTTGTTCTTGTTTAGGTAAGGTTTCCTCACTTACTTTTGTATTAATAGAACTCAGAATATCTGGAAAGCATTGGGAACAAGCTTGGAAAATACATTGATAGGGCAGAAAAGAAAGATCAATACTCATGTGCAAGGATATACGTTGAAGTTGATTTGGATATAGGGTTTCCTAAGGTGATCAATTTAACGACAGCTGAATGGTCTCATTTCCAGTAGATATATTATGAACAACTTCCTTTCAAGTGTCATTACTGCCATGGTTATGGTAATTTTGCCAAAAACTGCAAAAAAAAATCAGAAGAAGATCTTGAAAAAGAGAATGCTGATTAGTGGACTCATGTTTAGAAATCAGGTATTTCCAGCAAAGAAAATAGAAATAAAGTTAAAGAAGGAAAGACTAGGAATTGAGCTATTACTGATGGGAAGACTCTCCTTAAATCTCAGGCTATAGAAAAACCCAATACTTCATCTAACCATTTTGTTGTTTTAAGTTCTTCTGAAGATATTCTTGTTCTAGAAGAGGGAGAATTGCAGTGTTTAATAGAGCAGGATGTTGATGTTGATGTAAACATCGGACCAATGGAAAAATCTAGAATAGTAAATTCAGAACTACCTAGTGTAGATGCAATCCTTTAGGAAAATCGTCCTTCTCCAAATGGAGTTAATCCCTCTCCTTCTTATGTAGATATAATAAAGAAGAAACTAGTTGACAACTCTGGCTCTTCTGATGATGATTCCATTGAGCAAATATCCAAGAAGGCGGGAAGGAAGTCTTGAAAGGAGGCTAGGGAAATAGAGGAAGAGAGATTAAAGATGCAGGGAAATCACTCCATAATAGAAATGTCTCTTGGCAGAAGCAAGCAGACTAGACCCCCAAAGGGAGTCATAACTCCCTCCTTCCCAGGTAAATAATGTAGATCGTCTCTTGGAATTGTAGGGGTTTAGGGAATCCAGATAAAGCAAAAGCATTGAAAGACTTAATGAAAATGGATTCTACTAATATTCTTTTGCTCCAAGAGAAAAAAATTCAAGAGGATGTTCTTCTTTCCTTAAGCAAAACTAAGTGGAAAATGAATGCGGGTAAGGCAGTCAACGTGCGAGGTACCTTTGGAGGCCTTGCAACCTTATGGTGTGAGGAAAAGTTTCTTTTGAAAATCTCGTTTGTGACTCAATATTGGATTTACACTGATATTCAACATATTTAAAGTAAGATCACCTTGGCTCTTTTAAATCTATTGGCCACTTTTCCTAACTCGTGCGACCCAGGTTCTGCGCAGCCTGTCAACCCAAGAAACACCTGAGATACCATCCTGATAGGGTAAGCCCCATCGACAACACCCGCAAAGCAGGCACAGTCTCACCCGAGATATCTCTTCGATGGGTAACCGCTGGAACCATGTTTCCGCGGCTCGTCAAGGGATTATAGTCCCTTGGTGCGCGGCCAAGGAGCTCGACCAAGTCACGAGGATGGAGTCATTTACATCGAACTGTAGTGCACATCGCACATATACTTTCTTAACTAGTAACATCGCGACACAGATTCGGCCTGAGTACTTTAAACATAGATGGATATAATAGCAAGCTAACAGACAAGCGCAATATAATAGACGCACAACAACGATTGTTCTGTAAACATAAACTAATACTCAAAAGCTGTGCATAATAACCTATTCATGCATTCAGACTTCTATTGATAGTACGACATTCATTCAACCATGACATGACTTACATCATAAACATAAACAAACATACACATTAAATCATCGAAACACAGGAGAATTCACGTGGAAACCCATCCTGGTAAAAACCACAAGTTGCTCTTCATCTGGCATGAGAAACATATGACGCCTTCAACCTGCATTTGACTACAAACTGTCTTAGATCTAGCTTTTTGCTTAGACTCTTTCTTTCTCTCATGCTCTCTATCTTATTTCTCCTAACTATTGCTGACATCTACTGATTCGTACACGGTCTGGATCGAATTTTCTATCAACTGCACCTCTCTAGCAGAGATTCTCTTCAATTGCACTACCTCCGACTGCATCTATAGAATTTTGACTAATATACCACTAAGATCTCAAAACTTTCCTCTACTAACTAATCAAAAGCAACTAAAAGTGCTCTAAAAAGCCACCCAAGAGTAAAATAAAAAGCAACCCTCTAACTATTGAATCCCTCCTATTTATACTATTTTACATGACCACACAGGGTCAACTGCATACATGTAGTCTATTAACTGTCACCATTGGCCACCTCCCAGGCTGTAGCTATGGCATCTGTTGACTTAAGCCGACTTTAGCACCCATGATCGTCCTATCGCTTTCAACCGTTAATCTGCACTTGTGCTACTATTTTACCCTATAGGCCTCTTCCTTTCGCGCAGTTTCCCTTTTCCGCTCAGTTGACATCTTTTGTGCATATTCCTTCTTCTGCACTGATTTCCTCTTCCACGTAGATTTCTTCTATAACTTGTGTGTGCTTGCATGGCGTATTGATTCTTGCACATTTCTTTGTTTGTGATTATTTTTTGCGCACTTTCCCCGGGCCCCACAGGCCCCCAACACTCACATGTGGATCATCCCGAGCCACTAAGAAATGGACATAGGAGGTGGCACAATCATGCGCGGCCTTTTCCATGTTGGTGAATTTTTTTTTTCACGCCTCGGCCTTATGGGACCATGCCACAGTCATTGCGGTATGGCTTTAATCAACTTTCGTTGATCATACCCACAACCGGTGTTCCATCTAGCTTATGTAGTTTTATCGCTCCTGCTTCAGTAATGTGCACAACCACATATGGGCCTATCCAGTGTGTTTTGAGCTTACCTAGGTGCTTGAGGAACTTGCTGTCATGCATCAGAACAAGTCCACCGATCTTGAACTGTTTTGTTATGATGTGGCAGTCATGCCACGCTTTCTGCTACTATTTTTCCACGGTTTGATGGAAGCCTGCAATGAAGCGTTCTTCCTCCATTTGAATCAGCTGCACAAGTCTTTCTTCTACGGTGTCAGTATCTGTCATTTCTGTTAGTGCAACAATTTGTAGGCTCGACACAATGTACTCCATGGACATGACTGCTTCTTGTCCATAGACTAAACAAAAAGGAGTGTATCCAGTTAGTCATTTGCTTGTTGTTCTGTAAGCCCATAATACTGCTTATACTTTCTGGTACTAGTCATCTCTGCGCACATTACAGACCTTGGTCAAGGCATTCTCCAGTATCTTGTTGAAGGCATCAACAATTCCATTTGCTTGAGGATGGTAGGGTGTTGTCTTCTTGTGATGGATTTGGAATTCTACAGTCAATTCAACAATTAGTTAATTTAAAAAATGCATACCTTGGTCACTGATAAGGATATTCAGGAAACCAAACCTTGTTACTACATTTTCAAAAAGAAACTTCGCTGCAGTTGCTGTGGTGCAATATTTCATAGGTGCCACTTCCACCCATATTGTCAAGTAACCTGTAGCAGTTATGATATAGCGCACACCAGTCCGTTTCCCTGGCAGACTAATAGGGCTGACAAAATACACTGCCCATTTATCAAAGGCCTGTAGTGTAATTTGTGGCACAAGTGGCATTTCATCACGTCGTAATGGTTTCTCTGTTCTTTGACATTTATCACAGTCACGACAGTATTTCCTTGTATCCATATGTACAGTTGGCCACCAGAGTCCATCTTGCAAAATCTTGCACACCGTTGCCTTCCTGATGTAGTGTCCTCCTGAGACACCAGCATGCGCTTCAGCCATTACCCATTTCCTTTCATGAGAAGAGACACATCTACGCAGTATTTCGTTTAGTACCAACTTATACAGTTGTCCCGCAATTAGCGTGTAGTCTACGGCCTTGACAACTAGTTGTTTCTTTTGCCATGTCATATAATCTTCAGGCGCATAGCCTGTATTCATTAAGTGTATAATAGCATCAAATTATTTATCGACAAATTCAATAGAAAATAGTTGTGCATTTGGCAAATTATCCTCTAATCTATTTGGTTCCTCACCACTTTCAACGCGCGACAAGTGGTTTGGCCCAACATTCAGTCGGCCTAGATTTACAATGAATTCAAAGTCAAATTCTTGAAATAGGAGGATCCACCGACAGATATTCCTCCTCAACATTGGCTTATTGACCAGATACTTCAGCGCAGAATGATCGGTGAACATTTTGAAGTGTCCCCCCAATATCTAATGTATGAACTTTTGTGTCGCATAGACCATTGCAAGCCCTTCTCTTTCAGTTGTGGTATAGTTTTTCTCTGCTGCTGCCAGTTTCCTACTTGCAAATGCAATTGGGTGGTCAATTGCGCCCTCTCCTGGTTGGGTTAATACTATAACAAGCACAATTGATGATGCATCAACATGTACATGGAACTCCTTCTTCCAGTATGGGAATGTTAATATTGGTGTAGTGTCCATTTTGTTCTTCAACTTATCCAGACTTCCTTAATAGTCTTCATTCCACTCGAATTTGGCATCCTTCATTCCACTCGAATATTCCCTTAGAATAGGAATATCTTTTAGTTTTAATTTATCTCTGTTGTTAGTATTTTCTTCATTAATTACTGTTACGGCAAAAGCTTTACAGCCTTTCCTAACAACTCTCTTAAGCTGTAAAGAAGAAATCTGCCTTATGGCTGTTTTCCTAGGGATGCCCTTTACATTTATTAACTTTCCATTGCTATTTATGCAAGTGAAGGTTTTATCAAAGCAATTCAGGACCACCCTATGCTGTTCTAACCAATCCATACCAATTAACATATCATATGAACCTAAAGGTAACACATTGAGCTTAACAGAGGTTTCAAACTGATCCATAGTTACTGCACAGTTCTTGATAAAGATAATTACTTTTCTCTTTGCACCAGTAGCTAGCTGAACTAACCAAGATCTTACAAACTTTTCAACCGAAAGCTTACACTTTTCTACCAAACTAGGATAGATATAGCTTAAACTAGCTCCTGGATCAATTAAAATAGACATAGGTATTTGATTTATCTTACCTTCAACTTCCACCATGGAAGTTTGATAATCTGCTTGCTGGTTCTCTAATGCTACATTGATCCTAGGCATTGTCCTCGCTAGATCACCAACGGTCATCTCCCCCTGTATTGTGTGTATGTTGCTAACAATCTTCTTCCGATTGGGGAAAACTGATGCATAATGCATACCATTACATTTCCAACACTTTATTGGTTCCTTTAGTTCAAAATTCTTAGAATACTTACTGTGATTGTTAGCAGATTCTTTACTCCTTTGATTATTTGGATTGGTCTATGAATTACTTTTACTCCCTTGGAAATTTTTACTAGAAAAATTTCTGGTGTTACTGTTCCTAAAATTTGGATTAGGAACAAAACCTTTCTTTTTCTGTTCAAAGTTATTATTTCTTTTGGCCTTCCAGTTGATCATACTTTCCTTTTTATGATTCTGTTCATAACAAAAATTTGCTTTTCTCATTGCTTCTTCTAAAGTTTTCGGATTGTCATACTCAATTCTGTCTTTTATATGATAAGGTAAACAACTGAGAAACCGCTGTACCTTAGGTTTCTCGTCCACAATATATGGCACATACCTGAGCAGACTTAAAAATTTGCTATTTAGTTCTTTCATATTCATTGTTCCCAGTTTTAGCTCGTAAAATTCCTTAGCCCTTTCCTCATAATACCGTTCTCATAAAAATTTCTTCTTGAAATATTTCTTAAAATGTAATCCAGTTAATATTTTTCTCCCTTATACCTTTTACTCTTTTTAGGTCCTACCACCAAATGTCTGCTTTCGTGGTAAGATTATAAATAGCCATCCTGGCCTTTAGTTGATTAGAGTAGTTATAAATTTGAAAGTATTTCTTCATCCTAGACATCCAGGATTCTACTTCTTCCCCCTTCTCAGTTTCTCCATTAAAGGTTGGCGGCTTGATTTTCTTGAATTCCCCAGAGATTTCTTCATAAGGTTTAAACTTTCTCTTTCTAGTATGGTGATTATATTCACTACTATCACTAGTATATTGCAAATTTTGTCTATGTGAGTCACCATACACTTTAGAAGATGAGCTACTTTCGATTTTAATTTGTTCAGTATTTTTATCTTTATGCTGATAACCCATATCTTCAGACTCAGTTCTTTTATCTTTTTCCTCAGTATGAAATCTCTCCATGAAAATCTGATTTAGCTCCTCCTGAGCTCTCAGAATTCTCTCATTTTCTTTTTTGACCGATTCCATCTCTATTTTTATTTCCTTAACTGTTTGTAGTAGTTCAGAAGAATTATTAGTTATCTCTTCTGGTATGGGTTCTTTTTGAAAATTATTTTGTTCAGTGTAAGGAGACTCCTCATCTGCATATTCTTCCAATCTATCCATACCTGTGATTAACTCAGAAAACAAAATTCTCTGGGATTATCATTCAAAGAAAAATAACATCAGTACATTTGTTTAAATTTACTGTTCCACATATGCAAGTTGAGCCACATTCAGGCCTAGTGTCTAAAGCTTATGTTGTAATACCACATGTAATAACTCAAAAATTCATAAAAAATTTAAAAAAATTTCATGTGAAATAAAATGTCAAATGTCACCGCTAATATACCACTAACTGTTAGCAGATAATAAAACAATTTTTAAGAGAAACAAAGATTACTTCTTTATAAGATTTTGTATAACCTAGAGGCTTATCTTTAAAAGTTGTGTTAGCATTGTTTTCAACTTAGCAGTTGTAACTTTCCAGAGAGTAGAAAAGAAACTTGTATTTTACTGATGCTAGGTATACTGTTGATTTATTTTGTCAAGTAGGGAAAGTTTCTTATGTGTGATCGAGGCTTACTTAGCTTAAAGCTAACACAGTGGGACTGATGGTTCTTTACAGGTTTTAACAGGTAAGCGTATGTTCCAGTAAAATAATATTTATATTCAAGTCATGAAGATACTTCTCTAGTATGATTATGATGCTATACTTAGAATGTTTAAAATGCAGCTTGTCTCCATAAGAGGTAATGTTGATCTTAATTATGTTCTCAAAACTCTATAAGGACTTTAAAACAAACTACATATGCATGGGTTGAATTGCATGATCAGATACTATCAAAAAGACGTCAAATCCTCTGGATGATTATGATTAAAATTCTAAAGAATACTTGTATTCCTGCTTAGAGTAATTGTAATCTAGAGTTTAAATGGAAAGAAATAAAGTTCACAGCTTAATGCTTAGATTACTCAACAACGTTTGGTGTCTATCACATTTACCCCAAAACTACTTTTACTTTTATCTATTTACTCATTTATTGGATGCTATAATTACACTGAGATTCTTATATGGGTCTATGGACTTCATTTACTAGCATCCCCAAATACACACTGCATTAAAAGAAGTGGGTCAAGATTCTAATCCTAGTTGCAAGAATTCTTGTTTAAAACTTTTACAGTCTTTTACTTGAATCTTACACTTCCATTCCTAGTGTACCTTCAGCTATAAATTACACCTTACACCAAGTTGCTTAGTAAATCTTTTGAATTAAGGTTGTTGGTTTAAAGAAATAAAATAGTGAGAGATCTTATAATGTTTTGGTCCTAGTTAACAATTTACTCTTCGACTTTAACAAATCAAAAGGCTAAGTCTAGGAATCATTAGATATCCTTCTTACTATAGTTTCACATTAAAAATATGTCTCTTACACATTTTCCATCAAACATAGTTAATAAAAGAACTACCTCACTTTGACCCATAACCTTACCCTAAAACAAAATCATTTCTTGTTTCTATAGTTTAAAAACTAGGCATTAAATAGATCAAGGTATATTTCATAATTGGTAATCAAAGTTATAATGTATAAATAATTATTATTTTGATTGTAATAATTTTTATGAATATTTGAAACTGCATACATGACTATTGAAAATCTACCCACGCTGAGGAAAATCTCGATGGACACGTGGAGGTGTTTTTCCCACGGGTTGGGTTGACTTATAACGAATCCCTAACCCTCCCCTTTCACATTGCAATAAACTCTTCGACTAGTGTGGCCGAGCTGCGAGCTCGTGGCTGCCATGATTATGCCAATCTCTCTTATTTATAAACTTCCTTTCGACAAAACATTGTAATCTTTTCTTGGTAAGGACATAGGTGGTTCTCGGTGCTTAAAGATTGCTGTATCATACTGTGTGTGTGTAGAAACTAATTTTCTTCAATGCTTAGAGGACTGCGTGTTGATGTTCTAAGAAAGAAAAATAGTTGACAGAGCTTGTAAAGATTGTTCTTTGTTCTGGTTGAACTGCTTCTTGTTTACCTTCGGATTCATGACTGGACATCTTCTTAGCTTCCGACGAGGTGCCATTAAGCGGTCTTAGGTGGCTGGTTTCCACGACTTCTTCCAAACTGAAACTCTAACAGGTAAATGACCTAAAACAGGTTTTTAATTTAAGTAAATTTGGAGTTGTTTAATTTATTAAAAGATTTGTAACCCTTGGATGGTTACTATGTGCAGGTCCTCTTCACCACTCTAGGTATTGGAAGCGAACTTGATCCTTCAACTTCCAAATATGTAAACTCTGGTAAGGCCCGGTTGCACTGATGGTTTCTCTTGCATTGTTATTATGGTGGTCGGAAAACAAGAGATTCAGTTGTGTTGGTTAAGGCTCGGCCTTGGTTTACTTGTTAGGTTACTTCTTGTTATTTTGTTTTTATATTAAAAACCCTAAAGGGTATTATGTGCAAGAACTTGAAGGATAAAGTAGTCATGACTTGGGGTTTACTTGACAGAGCCTTTATGGCTTGGATGATGTAAAAACTTTTTTCTTAAATTTTAAAACTCATCTCTAAGCCGTGATAATGTTGTTTGACCTCTACTTGGTTACTTAAGTTTTAAAGTGGTTTTTACTGGTGAAGAAAATATTATTCGTTCAGCCGATACTTGTAAACATATGAAGGGTTTTTAATAGCTAAAATTTTTGGGTTTACTGTTTTCTATTTTAAAAAAGAATTTGTAGAGTTTGTTTTTATGCATGATTTAAGCCTCGACCGATATTTATAAAAGGCCATAGGCCATTACCCTTATTTTATTTTGTTCTATCAAATTGTTTACAGAGTTATTAAATTTTAGAATTTTCATTTAATATAAATGATTTATAGGTATTTTTACTATTGAATTTTTACAGTGTTATCAGGTGAATAAGGTACTCTGTTTTTCTCTCAGAATGGTTATTATCTTTAGTTAACCTACAAATCAATAATGAGGTTGATTTTTACAGAAATGGTTTTAGTTATATTTATATTTTTACTTTTAATAATTGTTATTTACAGCTGTTAAAATTTTGTGTTAAGTGTAAGATTATGCAAGTCTGTATGCAAAGATAAAACCTATCTTTCGTAAACCCTAGGTAAAATTATTTGAGGTTTACAGTAAAACATCTTTTTCCAGTACATAATGCAAATATGAACTTAGAATAAATTATTTTAAAGACCTAAGGAGTACTTGTTAGGTTAAAACCCTAAGTGCTATTTTGTTTTACTCTTCCTATGTTTATTTATTTAACTTTATTTATTATGTTTATAATAAATATTAGTACTAATAATAGTTATGTGATTAGTATGACTACTAATGATTAATATATATTTTGTTCTTTTCCTATAATTATATATTACAGATACTTTCAGTAGATAGAGCAAGTACTGCTAGTTTTCTGTAATGAATCACATACAAACTATAAAAGTAATCAATTGCATTTTCCCTATAGAGTAATAAACAAATATACTTATCTAAATTAAACAACCAGCTGTACTAGAGTAATGCCTTATAAAAGGCGTGGAAAAATACGGTGTGGTAATTTCCATCTATTCATTTTTTTCATTTAGCAATAACACTATTGTTTTAAATATAATCTAATAATCTCTAATATGATGAGTAAAAAATGCTCTTTTCTTCATAAACCCTAAGGAAACAATAACATACATATCTTGAAAAACTAGTAATCATTTTATGAAGACAGTAAATAAATTATAAATAAACCTGAACAAATAAAAACCTGTCAAGTGATGAGGTGACAACAGCTTAAGGAGGTTGTTTCTCCCAACCAACTCCTAGAGAAAGCTTAGTTTGCACTTCCTCAGGACCCCCCCGCCCGTTTCCTGGTCCTCTTGGTAGAGTACTAGGTGAAGGATGTATCCTTAAGACCTTCTATCACTTGACTGGTCAAATTACAACAGTAACTCAACCCTACTTACAGTAGTAAGAACTTCAGCCTAAATAGCTGCACAAGTTCAGTCCTCAGCAGTTAACCCCTCAAACTCACTTCAATAAGTCCCCTCCATCGAATTTCTCATGTGCACTTCATTCACATTGAATGATCACCATTCCAGAATGAGCAAACTCGGCTATCTTCAATGGGAAGTTTTATAACAATTCCTAGGTCTTCTGGGTCAGTTTTTACTTAATGATCCACCTGCTCCAATTCCACTTTCTTGGGGAATCATGACCACAAATATAGGGAAGTTGCCACCTGCAATAGTTAGAAGTAGTTTGAGGATGCTACCACTTGTCAGTATACTCTCCACCAAGTCTCCTCCACCAAGTGACTAGTTAACACTCTTTTAACAACTTCCCTAAGCTGTTGTCTCATCATTTATTAATAAAATATTCTGAAATACATTAATTATCCTTGACCCCACTTGGTCATCAATTACAAACTTAGCATAAAATATAACATAATGTTCCTCAATAACATTAAATTGTTTTACAAATTGGGGCATGTGACATACACACCCCCTTAATTTATAACATCGTCCTTGATGTTATTTATTCCTCATCCTCAGAGTTCCCTTGAAATAGAATTGGATATGCATCCCACATATGACTTTCCAATTCCTAGGTGGCTTCCTCTGGACTAAGGTGCTTCCATTGCACCTTCACTTGACCAATGGTGCGATTTCGAAGCGAGATATCCCTCCTTTCGAGGATACAATCTGGTTCCACCAGAAAATCACCTTCAGGTTCCACCTGCACATCATTCCAATTAATAACATGAGTAGCATCATGTACATATTTTTTTAATACAGAAATATGAAAAACATTGTGAACTCTTAGATTTGGTGGTAGAGCTAACTGATATGCTACCTGTCCTATCCAGGACAGTATTTCGAAAGGACCAAAATATTGGGGTGCTGGCTTGGCACAACTACCCAACCTCAGAGAAATATTTTTAGGTCTCACCTTGATAAAAACATGTTCACCTACCTGGAACTCCTTTGGAGTTCGTTTAAGATCTGCTTGGATTTTTTGTCGATCTTGCGCAATTTTCAAGTTACCTTGTACCTATTTTACAATTAAATCCATCTCCTTTAATAAGTCATGCACTAATACTAGCTTGTCCACTGGATTACTCCAAGATATGGGGGTATTGCATTTCCTTCCATACAGAATTTCAAAAGGACTATATCTAGCTGAGGCTTGGTAATGATTATTGTAAGCAAATTCTAACAGGTGTAAATAATCTTCCCATTTACCTGGCTGCTCCTTTACATACATTCTGAGCAGATCCTCCAATACCTGATTCACTCTTTCATTCTGTCCATCAGTTTGAGGATGGAATGAGGTGCTAAAGTTTAATGTAGTATTTAACTCTTTAAACAAATATTTCCAAATTTTTCCTGTAAACTTAGGGTATTGGTCTGAAATTATCACCTTTGGTATTCCATGCAACCGAAACATTTGTTTTAAGAAAATATCAGCAATATTTGTAGCTTTATAAGCAGTTTTTATAGGTATAAAATGGGCTGCTTTACTCAATTTATCAACAACTACCATTATTGAGTCATTTAAGTTCTGATTTCTAGGCAGCCCTGTGATAAAATCAAGGCTAATTATCTCCCATTTCCAACTAGGAATAGGCAATGGCTGAAGTAGCCCAGCTAGATGTTGATGTTCAGTCTTTACTTGCTGACATTCAAAGCACCTAGCAAAATATTCTGCCAATTCATTTTTCATGTTTGGCCAAAAATAATCCTTTCTTAGCATGGTTATGGTTTTCTGATAACTTGGATGCCTTGAATAAGGCATTTTATGAACTTTGTTTTAAATTAACAGCTTAATATTAGGTACATTAGGTACATATAATCTATCTTTATACAATAGAAATCTTTTTTCATTCAAGATGTACCCTATACTTATACTTTCTCTTAAATTTTCTCTTACCTTTGCTTGTAATTTCTGATAATTTTCATCTTGTTCTATTCCATCTTCTAACTGTTCTTCCAAGTTTGTCTTATAAGTACTGATGGCTGCTGTAAAATTTAGCTTTGCATTTCTACTTAATGCATCAACAACTTTATTCTCTTTTCCTTTAATATGTTGAATTTAAAAATCGTATTCACTAAGAAAAGCTATCCACCTAGCTTGCCTAGCATTCAAGTTAGGTTGACCCAACAGATATTTCAATCCTTTATTATCTGTCATTAATATAAATTTCATTCCAATTAAATGATGACACCACATTTTTAAGGCATGTGTGACAGCAGATAACTCTAAGTCATAGGTCGCATAATTTTTCTCATGAACCTTCAGCTTCCTAGACTCATAAGCAATGACGTGTCCTTCCTGAGTTAACACTTCGCCTAAACTGTCATTTCATGCGTCAGTACATACTATAAAATCTTTATTAGGGTCAACAATTCTTAGAATTGGTGTGGTGGTTAATGTTGGAGGAGCTAGTCAGTAAGACGACTAAGTTGATTGGCCGACTAATTAGAGATTAGGTCGGTCGTATAAGGTCGTGTTGGTTGACCGAACCGACAGGTAGTTATATGTAACTGTTTGTAAATAATATATATTAGGCTTTTGAGCCAGATGAGAACTTGGTTCAGTTTTGTGTTTGTATGGACCCTTATAATACAATATAATATGTTATTCCTCATGTATGTTCTTATTTCTTGTCTCTGTTATGTTTGTATGCTTTAATGTGTATTATTGGTAACCCTCTGTGATCCATGAGATTACAACATTGGTTTCGTTGCTAGTAGTACATATATGAGATGGATACAAGCAAATGATATCAAAATAGGAGATTAAGAACTGGTGGGAGTGTAAGATAGCAAATTATTTACATAATTATGCGTGGAGAAACAAATTAACGACTGCTCAAGAAAACGAAATATTCTTCACTGAAACTCATGAAAAGTTTTTAGAATCGGTACCCCAGCTTTTGAAAAAAAATTTGTATGAAAAATCCGGAAGCGACTAAAGACCAACAGCTGCTAGAGAAACTGATTCGAGGGGGAAGAACAAACCTGTTGAAGTGGTTTGAAAAGATCACCGACGAATTCTGCGAGGAGCAAGCTATAGAAGAAAGAACTTCGGTAGAAACCATTCAGAAGAAATTCTATACAAACCTTACTGAGTAGTTCGTGTGCTCCTTACTGACCCTACTGTTCAAATTCCTTATAGAAAAAGGAGTTGGTCATATTGTCGAACCTCGCTCGTCACTACACGAACCGCCACCAAATTTTAACTGGGCGAAGAAACAGAGGAAGTGGGAGAAATTCATTGCCAAAAGAGAGTGGGAATATTTCCTAAGCAAGTAAACATAACTATCCAATCTTTCTAAATCATCGGGTAGGCCATGGGGGGGTAGCTGGTCATATGTCAGGGTAAAGTAAAGAGGATTCTAGTAGACTAAAAAGGAGATACCATCACCAGCGATGAAAAGTCAACCTAAAAAGGAAATCGAACGAACAATGACACACAAAGGTACGACGGATTTACAAAGAATAGAGAGAGAGAAGAGGCAAAAAAGAAGGGAAGAGAGAAGAGAAAGAGCTATAGCACTACAAAGAGGAATGAGTACTAGGGTGACAGACCAAGAAAGAAATCCGCTAGAGTCAGGTCATGACCGACAGGAAGAAGGCGTGGATGAAGAGGCATCACTCATGGAAGAAGACTTGTGGATAGAGCAATGAGGAGCTCTCCAAATAGAAGTTCCCCAAGAGATAGGACCTCTGTCTCTAATGAATTCGAGTACTAGGATACAAGCCATTGTCGAAGAAGACATAAGATTAAGAGCTGGTGAGTTTGGTATATGGAGCCAACTAGACAACAAAGTAAATGATGATAATCATCTAGTGATCTGTCGACCAGAGGAAGGAAACTGGGTCACGCTTTAGGCATACCATTCCAACCAAAGTATCCACTTACTTTACTCGACACATGAAGGAGCACCCCCCCTGCCAAATACAACTTTGGAGATTACAGAACAGTCAGACCTGTAGACAAATAATTGCAGTTGGACATCGAAAAGAGAAGTTGACCCCAATCAACTGCTTATTGGAGAAGAAATGACAAACAAAACAACTGACAGAAATGAAAGTTTAGTCGACAATAGCTCTACATAAAGAGACAAGCAAAATATCCCACTACCCCCACCACCGCCACCTCCTAGAGAAGATAACGATAGTGAATTTGACATGGGTAATGGATCGGTACATATCCCTCTATACGAGGGAAACGAAGATCCTAGATGACATTGTTTCATCTATGAGTCGACATGGGAAGCAAATGAAGTTACAGTTGAAGGTCGACAGATGGAACAGTTCACTGGTGCCTTGAGGAAAATAGCACTAAAGTGGTACATGAAATTTACTGAGAGAACCCATCAAGCATCTAAAGCAGAAATTAAAGCACAATTTTTTCATTCTTTAAAACCCCAGATGCAAAACATCTGGCAGCTAAAAAGATGAAAACAACATCACAAAAGCCAGCAGAATCTGTCCGAGAGTACAACAAACGTTGGAAAGACCTCCTCATCCAACTGGATTATGTAATTGATGAACAACTATTAATTCAGTGGTTCCTTGCAGGTCTATCATAGAAAATTCTGTGGCACATAAGCCTAGAGACGTTTAAAACATATGAAGATGCGCTTACTAAATATCTACAAGTGGATATGGACGAATATTTCCCAGCATATCCCATGGATATTAGACTGGAAGAACAGCTCGAAATCATGCAAAAATCATTGAAAGAGATGAACCTTAAGAATCAGGATGTTTGGTGCACAAAATGCTCAACGACCAGACACACAATAGATAACTGTCAACAAGACATCAGCTGACAGGACGTTCAATTTGTTCAGACAAAGTGTTTCTGCGACATCTGCCAAGGACATGGAGAACACACAATGAAAGACTGCCTGTTTAACATGAAGAATGGTAAAGCATCTTGGTGTGAAATCTGTGAAGTTAAAAGTCATGCCACGACCGAATGTCACCTAAACTTAAAGAATCGACAAAATTACCAAGCAGTCTACCAGACAAATGCAGTTGCACAGAACAACGATAACAATCAACGAAGCAATGCTCAAAATGAACAGAATAATCAAAGATACAAAGGCCATCAATATGAGAATCGGTTTGACAATCAGCGTGGAGGATATGGAGGTCGAGGTCGATTCTCTGGGAATCATGACAACCGACCACGTCGGCCCATCCAGTGCTTCACATGCTATAAAGAAGGTCATCAATATGCAAACTGCCCATACAAGGACATAACCGATTTAAAATTTTGTACTAGATGTGGAGTCGGGGATCACTCATTAGAGGATTTCCCTACTATGCTTGATAAAATCAATAAACATAAAAATGGTAATGTCTTATCGTGCATTCAAAAACATGATATAATCAATACAAATAATTTGCATATAGTAACCCGACAAGGGACAAAAATTGGGAGTGATAATCCATGCATAAGAAAAATAAAAGAAAAAATGATTATCCTAACCCAACTAAACAAAAACAATTGTATAAAGACACAACAAATGTATTTAAAGAATTTGATCGACAAGAAGAAGCTGATGATAGTCGACAAAGCACAATTAACGAATTAATACGTTTAGTACAAGATGATAAAGTAGTATCTCATTTCATTGATTTATTGTATAATATGAAACACAACAATAATACAGAAAAGCAAACAAAAAACATATGCAGTTTAAACTAGAAGAACAAAAGTGATGCCGACCCACTTGTCGACCTAGAAATTGAAGGATACCATGTCTGACAAGTGGTACTTGACTTCGCCTTGCAAGTGAACATTATGACTCGCGATACGTGGGAACAATTGGGTAGACCTCGACTATACGAGTTAGGAATATACTTGAAATTAGCCGACTAAGGTCTGATTGAACCTATCGAAGTTTGGAGAAATGTCGACACGATAATAAAAGGAATATCGACCAAAGTCGACTTTGAAATTATTGACCCTAAGGAAGGATCCAGTTCCTTCCTAGCATTGTTAGGTCGACCTTGGGGAAGAAAAATGAAAGCATCGATATCCTTAGACAAGGAAAGGATAAAACTAAAAGAGAATGGAAAAAAAGTCATAGTACCTATCCATCCATCCCAAGGAGAACCTTGGATAGAACCTATTGATAAAGAAGTCAACATCCGACAATTATATCAAATAAAAAAAAATGAAGACTACATAGAACCTAATTTATATGGTGAACTTCACTTAGGTAATCAAGATTCAGTAGGATACAACTCAGATGAAGAATTATATGATTGGGAAGTCTAAAACTACGAAACACAAGCAAGAGGTTGCTGGACCATTCAAATAGTGCAGAAGAAACCATCCCAACAATGCTTCTTAGTGTCCATCATCCCAAAAATATTTGAAAATAAAACCAGGGAATATCCTACCCTAAAAGAAACAAATGTAACTATCAAACAAATCCCAAGATACAAAGAAAGAGAATCACCAGTTATGCATATAGAACAAGTATCCAGAAAAATTGATGAACATGACCGACTACAAATTTCATTCTGTGACAATATATATGGCCTTGATAAATATCTTGTGAGAGATCCCTCTCTAGAAACGAGGAATCCAACTCCCTTTCCTAAAGAGGTTCTTCTGTTACCTTGGGGTCCGCCTTTCTCCAACCTTGGGTGCAATTTTGAGTTCTAACAAAATGGCGTCATTGCTAAGGAACGAAGAAGTGCAAATCATCCCTGGGAATAACGACAAAGATTCGAAGGAGAAAGGGTTTCTATGGGTGAACAAAATCCCCTACAATTGAATAAGGTTGTGCATTTTTCCTGGAGACTCCACATTGGTCCTTAGCTATCTAGAGAAAGACATCCCCACTTCCAGGCGGCCGCATACAAGAGGTAATCCTTACACTAAGACTTTGAAAAGTGTGGATAACCATAATAAACTATTTATAAATAAGGGAAAATACCAGTTAGCTATTCCTCGATTCGAAAACTCATCTACCCAAGAATTCCGTAGCGTTCAAGATTTCTGTAGAGGAAAATTACTTTGAAGGATCCATGATGAAGTCTAAGTCTGAGTCAGATTTAAAGAACACCGAAGTGAATCCTAATAGGTTAGAATCATATCTGCTAGACTCTCTTCGGTAGAACCTTCAAAGCTCTACAAACCATGTTCTTCAAAAATTTCAGCCTTGTACCCTACCAGTGTTTCAAAACCCCCCAACATTCCAAGTTACTCGTGTAGTCCCAAATCTACCTAAGTCGATGGCTACCATATTCTCCCCACTAGTTCTACCTATTGTGTTGCATGACCTTCCTCGAGGCTATGCCCATAAAATCCCTTTCTATGATGGAGAGGGAAAATTCACATCCAAACAGCGTGTTGATAGATTTGACGATTTTATGGACCTAGAGCTGATAAATGATGACGATGTAAAAATGAGGTTGTTCATGTTGATCCTATTGGGAGAGGCAAAGAAATGGTTCAAATATCTACTTGCTGGGTCCATTCGTACGTTCATCGCTTTCCAAACTGCATTTCTGGAAAGATGGGACGATAAGAGGAGCCCTATACAAGTTCTGTCTGAGTATAATGGCATGAAAAAAGGGGGTTCCAAGTCCATTCATGAATTTTCTGGTATATTTACGAGGGTGTACATATGTATCCCTACTGACATTAAACCACTAGTAGGTGCTGCAAAGCTCCATTACGCCGATGCTTTTGACATCGAATTCGCTTTGTCGTTGAGGGAGAGAAAGTCTTTAAATATTCCTACCATGTTTCAAGACACCTTAGAAGTGGAAGCTAGCATGATGGCGAGTGGCAATATCAAGCAAAACATGGAGGCGAGAAAAATGAAAGAAGATGGACCTTCCACCTCCATTGCTTCCGCTAACGATGTGAAGTTTGAAATGATGTTGAAGACGATAGAGAAGCTGATGGAGAAACTGGCTGTGGACAACGGATCATTGAATAGGAAGCAAAATGAGCCCCAGATCATTAACCCTAATTTTAGAATACCTAACCCCCCTCAATCGCCATAGATTAGACAGAGGGATGCAAGGAATCCCAGAAACCTGAACGACTAGCAAATACAACCACCTTTTCCTGAAAAATATGTTGATGGTGAAGGTGAAGAGGAACCGACTAAAGATCAAATCCATCATTTCGGTGATCTAGACTTTGATATATACCTCACAGAAACAAATCATAACTTGTATGCTCAAGAAGAAGATTTGAACGGTTTTGAGGAAGAGTCAGAATAGTTTTGAGGAAGAGTCAAAATAATACCAGAGGGGGTATCTGCATGCTATAGATGAGGTCCAGAATAAAATTGAATTGAGAAGTAGAGACTTAATTCTTAATAAAGGAAGGCTCAATCCAAATCATCCCTCTAACAGTCTACAAAACATTGATAAGAATAAATAAAAACCAAAAGAGAAGATTTCTGGTAAAGAACATGTGAATAAGATTGAAAAGACAAAGTAAGTTAGGCCACCAGCATCGGCAGATGTAGAAAGGGCCACATCCACTTTCAACCTACAGATAAAACTTTCAAAGGTAAAAATCTCCATTCCCTTCAATGAGTTGTTAAGGAATAGAGAATACATATATAAGATAACAGTGATGGTTAGGAGTCAAGGAGAGTTTCAACCTGACATTTTAGAAGTTCATGATGATGCTCCTACTATTAGCTTTGGGTCCAAACTTAAGGAGATGAATAAGAGGTTCCACCTTTTTACCTAAGCTTGAATGTGCTCAATATGGTTGTGCACAACTCTATGTTGGATTTAGGCGCATCCCATAATCTGATGCCCAAAGGGGTGGTAGAAAGTATGGGGTTAGAAGTTACTCGACCCTACAAATATTTATACTCTTTTGATTCTAGAAAGGTAAAATGTCTTGGGTTGATTAAATATATGGTAGTAACTTTGGCAGAAATTCCCTCCAAAACTATGGTAATGGATGTGGTCATAGCATACATTCCTCCAAAGTTTGGTGTGTTGCTATCCAGATCCTAGACATCCAAATTAAATGGGAGTTTACAAATGGACATGTCTTATGCTATGTAACATACCCAAAACTAGAAAAATAAATATTTCTTATTTATTCAGCAAAACATTATGTTAAATTTTGTTGTAAGATTTATGACCAAGTGGTTCAAGATGACTGTAATTGAACAATTATTTATTTTATTAATTAATAAGAGGAGACACATATTCAAGGGAGACTGTTAAATGAGAGTTCACTGCCACCAAGAGGAAGGAACAAATATAAAAGGCTGATTGACAAGTGGCAACACCATCATTCACTTTCTAGTTGCTACAAGAGCATCATCCCTAAAAAAGTGGTCATGTTCCTATAGAGGGGGAAATGAGCTGGGTGGATCATTAATTTACAAACTGAACGTAATACCTAGGAAATATTATATAAACCATCAAATTGAGTAGGAGGCTCACCATTCATTTTGATTTATGAGAGAATGACTTTGTGATTAATGCAAACTAAAAAGTCAGGCACACAAGGAATTTGATGAGGAGATAGCTAAAGTGAATTGCTGAGTTAATTTTGTTGTTAAGTTTAGTTGCAGAAGTCTGCTATGTAGCAGATATTTCCATCCTAATGGTGCAGTGAGAAATCTTGGGGGTCCTAAGATAATGATTTGGATGCTTCAGGAAAGGTTGGGTGGAACAGTCTCCCTTGGGTATTGTTCCTATTTCTGAGTAAGAATTCCAGGCTCCAACTCTAACTTGTTTACGTAATTATTTATTTCTTTTTAGATGAACTGCAAGTTGTTTAGAATTTAGTAATGGAAAGTTGCTGATTGATTTAGAATTGAAAAATATTTATCCCCTCTATTTTTCCTCTCACCAATGTGATGGTGAGATACTCTAGTATAAGGAATATAGAATTATATTGATTAAGTAAAATCGGATTGGATGAATAAGCATGTATTATTCGGATTCTAGAGCATGGGTGCAATATATAGTTATACACAGTTTTTCCTCTATTTTAGAAAAATATGTTTGTATTTAAAACTTAAAATACAGTTCTAATTCAAATGTTAAACATTACTGTTCATAAAACAAAATAAAATAATTTGCAGGGAAATTGAATTTGTAGAAAACTAAAACATCGATGGTAGATCTTATGAGTTTCATAAATTTAGATATGATACTTTTCTAGTAATATCAAGTCGGGATGACCGATGAACCTTAGCACTTATTGAAGGCTTCTAGTTTGATTTGATATTGTTCTAAGTAGTTCTGCTATAAATAACAAGTTACTATTTAAGGCTTATCCCTTTTCCATTCAAATAATATAATAGATAAGGGTCACATATAGTTTTTATTCATAGAGAAGTTTTATGTTTACAAATAAATAAAAAAATATTACTGAAACTGGGGATTTAATTGGGGTTTATCTACTTACACAGTTAGAATTATTAACTTTCGTTTAAGAGAAATAAAATACTCTGTAATAAAATCCGTTACCTACTCTCATCAAGCCCATAAACCCACCAACAGTTTAATAAACATATTAATCCATGGTATATTCCATAAAAGATACTAAAGTATTTTAGTGTTACAAATCTCCTGGGGTTTAGGAGGTATCGTATTTAGATAGTATTATAATTTACATTTCTTAATCCAAAGGATAAAACCTACATAGTAAATAAAAATCACCTCTAATTTTACTAAGTAAGTACAGGGTTAGGTTTTAATTCCAGAAAGGTACTTACTTTCCCAACTATAATTCTAAACCTCAAAACTCAATACAAATACAATATATAATTTCGGGGATTCCTCGTAATAATTTCTACATTATAACAAATTCTTCCAAGATAAGCCTGGTGTCTCGCTTTAAAGGAAAAATAGAACAACCAGGTTTATAACCAATTTATTTACAAGAAAGTAAGTTGGGTTCATAACAGTTAAATTTATTTAATTAACACCAGAATAAAAGCTATGTAAATTCTTAGGGTTTAAAAACCTTTTATTTACGAGATTGGTGTGGTTAACTAAACATGTATAACTCTTAATAAGAGTAATGGAAGACATGCCTATGGTATCTCGAACTTTAATATCATATTATGTAAAGCAATCAAAATATTTCACAATATTTTATAATTAATTTCTTATAAAAAAAAAATAAACATAACAACCAATCCGTTTATACCTTTTTTTTTTCAGGAAGAAAAAAACCTGTCCTTGATATTCTATTAAGAATCAAAGGGCATCTAATGTGCCATACCAAGCATGGGTCACAACCGAGAAAGTGTAGCTCATTCATGAACAAGTCACCCCATAGCAAGTTACAGTAGGGGGGTTAATAGAAGATCAATAGAAAAAATGTTCCCATCAGTAAAAACTATCTCATCACACCATAACTACCGTGGACCAAAGAGATCAGATTAGCAATCTAAAGGAGCCCTCTCCAAGAACATCACAGAAGAGCAGAAATAAGGGAGTAAGCTCCCACACAAGGCTCAAAAGAGCTTGAAAGTATCATGTGTGACCAAAAGGTCATCAAATTTTTTGGAGAAACAGCCAAACCTGGGAGACAAAGAGAGAGCAGTTTTAGAGAGGCGGTTTGCAATCTGATTGTGTTCATGGTAGATATGGATGAATGAAAAATCTAGAAAGCATGTGAAGAGATTTCTCGTTTCCCTACACCAATGGAAGAGTTCTGGTGGGGAAAGAGTAGTGGATCTCTTTTCCCAGTTTATGATGACTGATGAGTCACCAAAAACATGGAGTAAGGGAATCCCCATCATTTGGGAGGTAAGCAGAAGAGCCTATAAGCCAACCAATTCTACTTTTGTGTTGGTGCTATTTCCCACCCCCAGCGCAAACTCGAAGGAGTGTGACTTATTCAGGTACAAGCCACAAAGGGAAACAACACCTTTAACAATATGTTCTAAGCTCTATATGAGTGGTAAACTAAACTAGTTTTTTTTTTTTTATAAAAGTTATTTCAAGTTTTTCTTTAACTTCTAGCAGAAACTTACGGCTTGTGTTTTCTGATTTCGTTCCTTAAAAGACAAAGTATTTCTTCACAAAAATAAACCCAAGTATAAACTATTTACAGTTACCCTAATTTCTTTATGCAGTGTAATCATGCTACATATTTGCAAAAATAATAATAAACAAGTATTATTACTATCTTCATTAATATTACAAATAACATAGACAGGTGCAACAAACATTTTAACAAACTGGTTTATAAGTGGCGTTTACACCCAAAAGCAAACATTTCAAACAGTATGAAGGATATGACCACTTCTTTTCTGAAAAAAAAGTTAAAACGTTTCGAAACCTCTCAAGGTAGACACACTCTAAATATGTATTACATGAGTATATTTATGCACACAAGATGAGTATTTCCAACCCTCTTATCATTCAAGAGAAAGTGGCAAAATTTCCACGGTTAACAAATATTTATAACTCTGAAGTAATGCTTATTGATTAGCATAATAGACTTAGCATACTGAACCTTTACAGTCTGGTTTGTAGAGTTCTAAATACATTCACGGTTACACCAGAGAATTGTTAAGTTTATAACTGAACGCAATACTAACACTGTGTATTTTTTTTCCTGTATCAAACTTGGAGTGGAAGAAAGACCATTTTCCATGAAAGCATACATAGAACCAGTTTCTTTCTATGAGCCACGCAAGGAAAGATAGGGATATTACTAGTTATAGGGGAAAACCGTGCAACTAGTGGGTCCACCACATCGACCGAGTTTGGTACCTACAAAACATTACAACCACCTGGAAGTTAAACCATGGGTGTTTTTAAGAAATACTAGGGAATAAACGAAACTCTACTAAATACATTTTCCTTCTGTTGTGAACCGAGGTGCAAAGAAAATATTACCTAGAGAATATAAGGAAACCTCCTTTTGAAGAAGTCAACTGAATAGGTGGGGATGAACAGATGAACTATGTTCTTCCACCACTGTCGAATGTTGGGTTTTAGCTCTTGCAGAGAAAAAACATCTATGAGCTAGAAAACATAGTGCAAAATTCCATACAAACAAACTTAGCAATGAATTGGCACTTTTCTCGATAAACAATAAACCCTCAGGGTTTCCAACTCGAAGCTTGTGCCTTACAACTGGGGTCATGTCTTTTCACATAAAACAATTTAATTTTTCAAATCATTGAACCCGTATTGGCATAGTAAAAGATCATACCAACTTTATAAATATTTTTGACAAGACTTGGCACCTCCAAATCTAATGTATAAGTTACTCATCGGGAAGTTAAGGGTTAACTAAAGTGTTTTAGTGCAATTTTTGTGGTTGGGTAGTATAAAATGACACTTTATAATACAAGGTATATGGGGTACTTTATAAAGACAATAAACAACCCTTGTTAGGTGTTATAACCTTGAATATCATCAAATGTTGTATTTTTTGGTTAATAACTAGTTAAGCCTGCAAAACAGTAAGAAATGTTATTTTAGTACTTATTTTATCAATCTTAAAAGATTGTGCTAAGAAAGATAAATTTTGGTTTAGAATTCAACCTTTAGGTCATTTCTTTAATTTCGTTCTTTCCATACCATAATCATAGAGTTGGTTTCTATAACTATTTTGCTCTGAGACGAGATACTTCCTTGTTTGCACACAGAAGAATGGAGTTTTCTATTTTAGTCTTAGCGACTAAGTAAGATCCTTAACAATTTCCTTGTGTAGCTCAAGTAAGGAGCCAACAAAAAAACACAACAACTGTATCACAATTTATGTGTTAGGTCAAAGTCCAACTAAGCAAGTAATAACTTAGTAAAATGACGACAATAATGCATAACATAGTAAGTATGAGTAATAAATTCTCTATTAAGATATATTATTACATACAGTAATGCTTTTATTTTTATTTTATGGTTTTTAGTGATGTTATATGTGGTATCAGAGCAAGGTTTCAACACTAGGCATGATAGGCTCACTCGCTTATAAGGTAAAACAATATAGTAATTTTATTTTTGTATTTATTTCTATTCCATAAATATAAAAACTTGTTTTGCAGAAAATGGAGAATGCAGAAGCCTCTGCTAAGAATGGTCCTCAACATGATAACCTTGACAACTTTTATGTGGATCTGAATAATCCAAAATTAATAAAAATAATTATAGAACTGAAGGATGAACTTCAAACTGTGAAACAAGATAATCAAATAAGTTTAGAGCTGAATGAATACCTTTTGGAAAAAATGAATAACTAGGAAAAAAATAAAAGAGGTGCTATTGAAACTGATTCTGAAAACACTTCTTATAAACATAAGGGGAGGAGATCAAAGTACCTGGCAGTGAATCATCCTCAGAGATTAAACCAATGTCACGTAAGGAAAGACAAAGATACATAAGTGATAGTAGTGACAATGACCGAAAACCTAGGAAAACAAATATAAACCCTACGAAGAGATTTCTGGAGAATTCAAGAAAATAAAACCTCCCATGTTCAATGGGGAAGCAGAGAAAGGAGAGGAAGCAGAAGCCTGGCTGTCGGGTATGAAGAAATACTTCCATATTTACAATTATTCTAACATATTAAAGGCAAGAATGGCTATTTACAACTTGACCAGGAAAGCCGACATATGGTGGCAAGATATTAAGAGGGTCAAGAATCTGAAGGAGAAGTACTTGAATTGGAGGGTTTTTAAGAAGTAATTCAAGAGAAGGTTTCTGTCTGAACAATATTATGAGGGCAAAGACAAGGAATTTTATGACTTAAAACTTGGTTCCATGTCTATGAATCCTACTGAGAAGCAAGTTCTTAAATCTATTGAGATACGTACCATACATAATATATGAAAATCCAAATATCCAATGATTCTTAAGCTGTTTACCTACTAGCTTCAAGGATAAGATTGAGTTTGACAATCAAAAAACCTTGGAGGAAGCTATGAGGAAGGCATAATTCTGTTATGAGCAAGGCAAGAAAAGAGAAAGTCTACCCAATTGGAAGGCTAAAAATACTACTCAATTTGATCAAAGGAGAAGAGGATTCAAGTCAAAGAAGAGTTTTAAAAGTAAGACCCAAAACTTCTCCAAAAACAACTACCAGAAAACTGATTTTAAGAACAAGGTACCTCAGAATACTGCTCATCAAAGGGAAGATATTTCTCTAAGAATTTTGTTAGGAATATTGAACAACGAGAAACTGTCAAATGCTGGGAATGCCAAGGACCACACTACGCCAAATACTGTCCAAACCGGAAGGGAAATACCAACAACATACATACTGTACAAGAAGCAGAAATAGTTGGGGATGTGGCCAACGAGATGCACAAGATCAATGCAGTGCTAAAAAAATGGACATGTAGATCACCTGAATTCTATGGTGGAAGTGAAAGGTATGATCCAAAATTTCTCTTTTTCCATCTTAATTGATCCAGGAGCTAGTCTAAGCTTCATATCGCCTAGCATAGTGGAAAAGTGTAAATTACCTTTAAATAAATTTGATAAATCATGGCTAGTCCAACTAGCCATAGGAACTAAACGAAAGGTAGTAAAATATGTTGAAAGTTGTAATTTGATGATGGATCGGTTTGAAACTCAGTTAAAACTAAATTTGTTACCTTTAGGATATTATGATATTCTCATAGGAATGGATTGGCTTGAGAAACACCAAGTAATTTTAGATTGCTTTCAAAAGACTTTTACCTATTTAAATAAGAAGGAGAAAGAACTACTGTAGTAGGAATTCTCGTAAAAATATCTGTTAGAAAAATTTAATCCTTACAGATGAAGAAGGTTGCAAGGAAAGGGTGTAAAGTTTTTGTTGTACATGTTATAAATAATGAACAAGTTAATAATGGAAATAAACCAGGACTCGAGGATATTCTGATCCTTCATGATTTTGTGGATGTATTTCTGGAAGAAATTCCAGGTGTTACGAAGAAAACTTCCTATGGCTTGGGGTACCACAACAGACAGAGTAACCACATAAATCAATCCCTTCCCAATATGCAAGAGAAATAAACATCTAACACTAAAGGATATCAAAACATACCTTGTTCCGAATGGTTTATGTAGATCCCCATTGAGCTTTTCCAATATCGCTTGTGTTAGCAATTTGCTCTCTCAACAATCAGCAAACAAGACAAGCATGCTATGTAATTGTGTTAGACCTACTCTAGCATATATAATCAATAACATATAAGCATTTAAAAGCATCCATGGATTCAATATTAATTTAAATACACATTATTGGACAGGAAAATATATTTCTATTAAATAAATAAGAGATTACAAGAATGACAACCTCTGTTGGCACGTTTGCAAACTGGAGAAACTGAGTCCTCCGCCTGGGCCTCCACCACTTCAATCCTCCATCTCTCGATAGCAAGTTCACAAGCAAAGGAAAGATTGGAAGAACACAAAGTGCTCCAAGGGACAAAGGGATGAAGAATCAAGTATAAGCTCCAGCAACAATGGATTATAGTTTTCTTGCTCTTCAATTCCTCCCCCTTCAATGTATCCAAAGGGTTCCTTATATAGTGCTTCAATGGGGTAATGGAAGGTCGAAATCGAGTGATTTCAAGGCATATGGAAGGCCAAGAGACAAGTGAATTGGCTCCACATGAAGGAAAACTCCAAAACTATTTGGCCTTTTGCACACATCTCGATGTACGTAGGTTTAAGGGTCATATCCGCATATATACGTGATAATAGGTTTAAAAGTCACGTATGACAAATAATGCATGTTTTTAGGGATGATCTTGGAAAAATAAAAGGTACAAAAATGGTCCATGGGGTCCAAAGAGTTTGCAGAGGGAGAGGGAAGGCCATAATTGTGTGATCCACTATGTGTGGTAAAATTAGCTGTAACAGATTCCCCTAATGTGTGAGGTCAGAGGGGTGATACGATGGCTGAAATACATTACAAATCCATCCTAGAAGTGGAGTGATGAAGAACCAGGTGGAAGAACCAACCATCCAATAGCATAATACAATAATCAAACTCTGCACATGAATGCAAGTATATACAATAGTCCTGGATACGTAAGAGTACAATGGCCATGAATAGGCATGATACGAAATATGACATGTGTGGTCACCGCCATGTACAATATAGATAGATTAGAATCTCCATTATGAAGATATACAAAGGATAATGATCTCCATGAAATCTAAAGATATTCAATGGATCAAGATCTCCATAATGGCTGAAGATATTTGACATACACGGGAATCAAGTCACTAGAGTTGAAATCTCATGAACACTGGCACGATCAAGGAGGTAGCATATATGAAATGCCACTAATATGGAAGGTCTTCTAAATAATACGCTACGAGTACATGTCCTACTATGTGAATAGAGGTGTCAAGGTCGAACATAGTAGTCCATCATCTAATTACCGGTCATTGATGTATATCGTTAACATATGCGAGATCACCCACCGATAATGAAAATGGGAATCAAGGTACTAGAGTGCAATCTAACAAGTGCAAATAAATGTGTTGAGGTCAAACACTTGAAAGAATCCATCGTTCAGGGGACATTGATGTATTCCCAAAACTATTGATGGTGAGAGAACCTGCCACTTATGACTGTAAGTCTCAAGGCACTCAAAATGACTCTAGACTCCTATCCCAGAATAAATGATCTGAAGTCGATGGGGTGAAATCCATTGGAAGGAGGGCATTGTTGCAGCTGATTTTACCACACATGGTGGATCACACTTTTATGGCCTTCCCTATCCCTCTGCAGACTGTTTAGACCCCATGGACCATTTTTGTACCTTTAATGTTTCCAAGATCATCCCTAAAAACATGCAATAATTTCCATACATGACTTTTAATTACTTTCTCGTGTATATACGTGGATTACGCGAGAATGGGATTAAAAGGCGCGTATGGCAATTATTGCATGTTTTTAGGGATGATATTGGAAACATCAAAGGTACAAAAATGGTCCATGGGGTCTAAAGAGTTTGCAGAGGGACAGGGAAGGCCATAAAAGTGTGATCCACCATGTGTGCTAAAATCAGCTGTAACAGGCATTAAGGCACCCCCCATCATCCAACACGAGGTACTTAGCAAAGCTGTATAATGTGGAAGGACTCGATCATAATGTGCATGAACCAGTACCAGTACCAAGAATGACCGACATGCAAAGTCAAGTGAACTGAGGAATGGTTGACTCAGGTTTGAACTTCCTTCAAAAAAGAGCATAAAGGTGAATGGTGACTGAATGTAGGTAGCATAGACTCAATATAAAAAACTGGGACATCTCTGTGACATAGGAGGCATCGATAGAGGCTCGATAGGGATTGGAAGCTTAACCAGTCAATGGAGATAAATGAGTATAGCTCCTAAAGTCAAACTATTAAGCCAACCAACGGATGTGATATACAGTGCTCTGTTCGAAGGCGACACTACTTGACTGCTGCCGAAGATAACATATTTTCTTGTCCGACTTTTTGGTTTTTTGATGATTTTTTTTTGGACTTTTTCAAATATTTTGAAAAGATTGAAAAAGAATAAAAGTGCTTTATAGTTACAGACTAGGAGGAGATGAGTGTCAAGGGGAAAAAAACTAGTTCCAAGCAGCGAAGCATACTTGTGCTCAATGCAAGGACACATGTGTAGGATAACGACACTCGGGGGGAAGTCTCTTCCTGGTAAAAATGGGGAATCAAGCTGCAAAGGATATGTAAAATGGCTCTGCTTGGCTAGACATGAGACAAGCTCGGGCTATATGGCTGATAATCAAAGTCAGGGAAGCTGGCGTAAGGCTCAATAAGGCAAGCAAAAATCATGATAATGCAATTACAACCTAACATAAGGGATTCATGGTGAAAAAGGCCAAAAAAAAGATCAAGAGGAGTATGAGGCTCTTGCGCAAAGTCATGGCGATATTATACAAAGGACTCCCACACCCTAAAGGAAAAATGTCAGCATGGGCACCAAATGCAAAACAAGAGCTAACTAGGGCACCTATGTATGGTCAAGCTCTACCATTCACATCATGTCACTTCTAAAAGCAACAAGAAGGTTTCATGACAAGATAGAATGGGTTCGTACCTAAGGTTATAATGAAACGGTCATAAGGTCATGAAAAGTGCAAATGGATGTGAAACCTAACCCATATGCCAGTTTAGACATAATACCTGAAATCGGCACGAATAGGTCAAAACCACGGTCAAACTTTGCTCAAAATAGACTCCTACATCATCAAATTAGTCCAAAATGGTCCAAAATGGTCAGAAATGGTCCAAAACTATAGAAAGTGTGTAAAAAATTTCAAAAATTTCTATAAATAGTAAAAAATTCAAAAATTCCATATCATTTGAAATTTTTACCCATTTGAGCTCAAAACTTCCAATGCGAATTTCGGGAGCATCATCCGGCAAAATTTGACACCGTTTGTTCCAGGTAACTCCTCATGTCATCCTCTTCCCATTTCATGCAAATTTTTTAAGTTTACATGGTCAATTTCATTTTCTAGGCCAATCTAAAGTATGTGTTTTGGCCCACGTGGATATCGGGGTTTTTCCGTGTATAGGGTTGGCCATATGCGGAAAAACCTCCCAAAACCGTGTACATACGTGACTGTTTTGCAAACAGTCACATATGCGACCGCGAATAAGAATTTCTAAGGAAAATAATGATGAAAAATAATTTTTGATGTGCAGGATGGTTCTAGAATGGAGGGAGAGGGAAGATGGTGATGTAGAAGAGGCTGTTCAAGGTGACTTAATGGCCCAACAAGCTCTATGTGCATGCGGTTTGTATAATTTTTGGTGTCTTGGTAGCTTGAGGGCCAAACCAAGACTCCTACAGATGCTAGTGGATTACTGGGATCCAGACTCAGAGTCTTTTCACATTGATGGGATGTTTCTTAGTATAGAGATTGAGGGCATATACTTTATTACTAGATTATCTTGACGATGAGAGGTGGTAAACCTATGATATCATGGGCCCAGAGGTGGCCTAACTATTGATGAGTACATTGCGGTGTACTGCTTTCCGGACATGGAAAAAGTTGGGAGTCAACCCGACAAACTCGATCCAGGTGATGGGACTGAAGGCCCACTATTGGCACTCGGCAGGATAACCGGACTAGATTCACTCCACCAGGCCTCATGGCCATTGATGTTCTATGTGGTGGAGTGTATGAGACCCATAGTGTATGACTGGAGCACTGCACTATTGAGTAACATGAAGCAGTAGGTCAGTGACTACAAGATGGGTAGGGTGAGAAACTTCGGTTTCTGCAACATACTGAGCACGTTCTTCTTTGAGCGTGTACCGGGGCTAAGCCCTAGAATGGACATTCATCCACACGGAGTTTGAGATCTGACCCAATGACGTTGGGAAAATGTTATGCACAGATTGGGTGGAGGTAGGGTGGCTAACCCCTACCCAGCGGACTTCTTTCCATGGTGGCGGAGGCAGATCATTGCCATCGATGAATACCCCTATGCATGGATATATTTTTGGGGAGATCCAGACATGCCCCTACCACTAGGAGCGACATATGGCGACATAGGTAACGAATCCCAAACCCTCTTTTTAATTTTTTTGAATTATTAAATTTTTTCGTGTTTTTTGATATATTGAGTCAAAAGACATGTTTTGGTGTGACGACACATAGTGACAATCTTTCATGTGTATGCAGATGTTGGACCACGGTGACCTGGACGGTTTCCCTCATCATAGACGAAGGGGAAAAGGAGACGACATCATGGGTGCAGATGCGAAGAAGACGCTCCAAAGCATCCACACAAACTTTGTATGCTGGACACACAAGGTAACCATGGCACAAGTCAAGGACTTTCCTGAGGCCATGCAACACCAGGTGGTTGGTGTACCATAGGCATGGGTTCGATTATTTATATGGATAGATAGAGTCATGGTGTGCTACCACGATCAAAACCCCCCTCCTCCTCCTCAGGCTTAGAGACCCGAGAGTATTTCCTTTTGTACTACCGTGTATTATATTTTGGTGGCTCGGAAGCCCCAATTTTGTATTATGAAACTTATGTATTATGACATCACATTTTGGATGTTTAATGAAAAACTTTTATGATGATCGATTTTATTTATTTACATGTGTCTAAAAATGTATGTTTGTGATATGCTTATGGTCTATGAAACAAATGCCAATCTAACACATAGTTAGCATATGAGTCAGCAACTTGATTAAAAATTCTTGAAACATGTATGTATGTTATATTCTCAAATTGTCATTCTAGCAATCTCACACGTAAGAATATTCGTAATAATGTCTGGTCCCTAATACGATACAAGCCATTAAGCTGTGAAACCACTAACTATGAATCAAGATGAACCTCAAGAGAGAGAACACCATGTGAAATGGCATCCCGCAATAACTTGATAATGGCACTATATTTAGGAACATTGTTCGAAGAAGGCCGTAAACATATGCCTATTGAAGACAATACTTGACCCGTAGCAGTATAAATCACCCAAGCAGCCGAAGCTGAGTTTTGAGTGTGATGGCTAGCACCATCAGTGAATCCTATATAAGTGGAAGACTCCATCAATATCTGCCATAAGAAATGAAAGCTAATCAACAAACCCGATCACCATAATAAAACCTAACTATGCAATTCAAAAACTATACAATAATATACAACAATCAGCCCTGGCTAAAGATCATGCATATTATTTTTTAAGATAGAGCCCATTTCTAGGATCCGCCAAGGCTGTCCCTTCATAATCTACCGGCTCATAGGCGCCCTTCTCTAACACACGTTTAACTATGTAAGGACCATGCCACATGGGATTAAAATTCCCTGCTCCCAAGGGTTCTTTAGCTTGATCCCACAAAAGGACCAAACCACCTTCACTAAACTTCCTTAGATGGACAGACTTATCATATTGGACCTTAATGTGATGCTTATTTACTTCTAGAGCCACTAAGGCATCTCGGCGCTGCTCATCAAGCTACTCTAAGTGGACCTAATGTTCCTCCAATGTGGAAGTGTCTGGACATCTCTATAGCTAGCTTCAACGAAGGGATTTTGCATTCAACCGACAAGACATACTCATCAAGCTGCTCTAAGTGGACCAAACGTTCCTCCAATGCGGAAGTGTCTGGTAACATCTCTATAGCTAGCTTCAACGAAGGGATTTTGCATTCAACTGACAAGACAGACTCCACCCCATGTACAAGCTGATATGGAGAGAAACTGGTGGCAATCTTAACCACGATTCTATAGGCCCACAAAGTAGGATATAACATGATATGCCAATTCGTTTGCTTTATGTGATGGTTCATTGGAGAATGGACTTAAGTGATTTATTCACTACTTCAACCTGTCCATTCCCCTGAGGGTAATAAGAAGTGGAGTGCTCTTGCTTATACCCTAACTTTGAATCCAACTCTTCCATCATTTTATTCTGAAAGTGCCTACCATGGTCAGTGAAAAGCTCTTTCGGAATGCCGAACCAAGTAATAATTTGGTTGAAAATGAAATGCGCGACTGTCTCACCGTCGGATTTAAACATGGGCATAGCCTTTGCCCACTTCGTGAAATAATCGACAACCACTATAATGTGATAATGCCCCCCGACCGAAGCTGGGTTGCAATCCATGAAGTCAAGTCCCCACTTGGTGAAGGGACTGGTGGTGATAATAGGATGTAATGGGGCAGGATGCGAGTGCATATTGCATGCAAACACCTGGAAAAGGTGACACTTCTTGATTGCATTGACACAATCTTTGAAGATCGAAGGCCAAAAATATCCTGCTCTTAAGATTTTTTGGGTTGTAGAAATCCCAGATAAATGACTACCACATGCCCCTCCATGGAAATCATTCAGCACAACCTTAGCCTCATCATGGGTTAAACAACGACGTAAAATGGAATCTACCCCATGACGGTACAAAGTGTTATCCACTATAAGGTAGTTCTTAGCTACATGGTGTAATCGTCGTCGCTCATCCTGTGAAAGGTGAGTAGGGACCTTCAATTTTTGCAAATATACAATGATATCCCTGTACCATGGGTCCAAAGTTGAGATAAGGAAAATAGTCTCATCGACAAATGTATCCTCATAAACCTCCTCCTCCTCCACACTTGGAATATCATATATGAGCTCCGCAAAGATCAACAATTTCTTCAATTTCACTGAAACGAATTCGAGATCAAACTCTTGCAAAATAAAAATCCATTTATTGTATTTTCCCCCAATCATCCTTCTAGTGAGGACAAACTGAAACGAATTGACATGAGCTAACACCAAGGTCTAGTGAAGGAGAATGTAATGTCTCAATCTTTGAACCGCATGAACGGTGGCCAAGACAAGTTTCTCCACATGGGAATAAAGGATTTCCACATCAATAAAGGTTTCGGCTCAAATAATATATGACATGCTCATGGAGCTCCTCATCCTCCTGAACCAAAACCATACCAACTGTCTCCATGGATGCGGCCACATAAATAAAAAAATCATGGCTATAGTCGGGTGGACTAAGCACGGGGGCCAATGCTAAGGCATGCTTAAGAGCATCAAAGGACTCTTGGGATCGCTCATCCCAATAAAAGGTGGTGTCCTTCTTTAAAAGATGCATAAAGCCTTTAATCAAATTGGAAAAATTAACCACGAATCTCCGCAAGAAATTTTCCATGCCTTGCAAAAACTGAAGATGTCTAATATTACGCAGGGGAGACAATTGAAGTATTTCCTCAACCTTTAAGGGATCGACTCTTATCCCCTCCTTGGATACAATGAACCCTAGCAAGCGACCAACATCCACACAAAAGATGCACTTATGAGGATTTAACCTAACCTGGTAATGGCGACATCTTTTGAATACTAATCTCAAATGGTATGGATGATGCACTCTCAGACGAGAATGATTAGTAAGGTCATCCAAATACACTTCGATAATCATTTTGAGATCATGAAAAATTAAGGTCATAGCCTGCTGAAATGTAGCTCCGACATTTTTAAGACTGAAAGGCATCTTCCGATATGAAAAAGTACCCCAAGGAAATATAAATGCAATTTTATGTTGATCCTCGGGTTTGATCTGAATATGATTATATCCAGAAAAACCATCCATGAAGGAGAATACCTTGCTTCCTGCACACTGATCCAAAATCTGATCAATAAATGGTGTGGGAAAATTATCCTTAGGACAAGCACAATTTAAATCATGGAAATCAGTACATATACAGATCGCTCCCTGCTTCTTATCAACCAAAATGGGATTTGAAACCCACTCCATTAGGGGAATGGGATAGATAAAATCAGATTTTAATAGCTTCTCTATCTCAGCCTTAATAGCAGGTGTTTTTCTAGGATTCGCCGCACGCAAATGTTGTCGAACCGGCTTCACATTCGGAGAGGTCTTAATCTCATGTTCGACAATACGAGGGTCAATACTTGGAATTTATTCGTATGACCAAGAAAATATGTCACGAAACTCTTTAAATAGCTTGGTATACTCCTTGATCTCATCAGGGGAACAATCTGCCCCAATGTAGACGTTCTCAACTTTGCTAGGATTGCGAGAAATATTGATAGGAATAGTAGGTGATAAATTCTCCATGTTCCCATCAACCATCTGCACAAGAGAGCTCAATGGAACCACGAGACTACCAATATTCTCACTAAGAATCTCCCTAAATTCCTCACGCTCCATACGGTTAAGCTTGGGAATAAAATATGATCTATGATGTAACTCTTCCCAATGTAGCTCAACCCCAGACATGGCATCAATAATGGATTCATCCGATGGAAAAAAATCGTCAAGGAAATCATGTACGTGAGAGGACTCAACTACCCATGCAAGCAGCACATACGGGTCCTCCTCCTCCATTCATGAAGAGGAAGGGCTAGGCTCTGCAACACAATCAAGATTCGCTTGATATGCTATCATCGTCGTAGGTAATAGCACATCTGTTTTTATAGGTCCATTCAAAGGACTCGCTAAAGGAAGAATCTGTTAGGATTATTAATCCTCCCTTGTCCAAATTTGGTCATATGTCTAAATTTGGTCATATGTCTAAATCAGGAGTCATGTCTAAATCGGGAGTCCATCCAGTCTATTTATAGTCATTAGCACCATTGGTTAAACTTGACCAAATTGGGGCACATGTTTCAGTTACCAAAGTGTGGGGAACACTAATTGAGGCTCACTGCCACTTATTGCACTTGATTGCATAAGTTTAGGAGTCTCCTAGATCAATCCCTACAATTTAGGAAGCAACTGGGAGTGCCGAAACCAACCAAGGTCAGTTAACTTCAGTTGATGACTAGTCAAGCCAAGTTAGGAGTCGGTTACATTAAGTTCTAGCTCTCTACATTCAGTTAAATAATGGTTTAATTAATTGCACACATGTGGGGCGTTTTTCTCACCTACCATAGTCAGTTAACCATTATTTAATACTAAATGTAGCAGTTGGTTGTGTTTTAGAACTCCGGTTATGATTTAGACAAGGACAGTTAACTACTGGGTCCTTCGATAGTGATTTAGACAATGTCTTGGTTACCTATAGTCAAGTAGAGTCATCAATTTGAACTTCCTCATGTGGATTCGAATTGCTTATGTTTATTAAAGCCATTTTACATTATTGTAATTATCATCTGAATTACTTTTTGATTAATGAAAGCATTCACAGCTGCAAGCCTTTTGCACTGTTTCATTCTTCAATTGCTGAGTAAATTGTGAGATCTTCTTTGTGAGTTTTGTTTTTGTCTACAGATATATATGCTCAAATTTACAGAATCCAAGGATCTTCCATATGGGTAGTGCAAAAAAACACTGAATTCAACGAGGAGGAAGCCCCACCAAAACTAGATCCGATCTTAAGAACGGGTGCATGACAACTAAAGATTCCCATAAGAGATGGATACATATCCACACCCACACTCCCTGCTGCCGGCTAAGAATGATCGATAATCGGGATAGAAGCTCCCGATGATGCACTAACACTCGGATTAAAAAATGATGTCTCATTAATCGTAACGATCATCCCATTAAAAAGGAAGCATACTACTCAAAAGAGAGAAGAATCTATGGCTTGCATACTATACATCCAATTTCAACGCAGCAAAATATTGTAGTCATGGGGTGCATCAACCACCTTGACCTCGATCGCGACGGTCTTCCCTCCCAATTGGACCTTAAGAGAAGGAAGAATCCTGTGCAACCGAAATGATCTACCATCAAAGACAGTCAACATAGTAGCAGATTGAGACAAATCGGGAGAACCTAAACCCTTCCAACATGACAAAGACATCACGGAAGTAGCAACGCCTTCATCAATCACAGTGCGTTTGACGGTCATATTAAGACACTCTACATGAATCAAAAGAGACACATAGTAAGGAAAGCGAGGCTATAGTCCCATGGTTTCAAATTTTATAATGGAAGAAGAGTTATCATCATTAACCCCAAGAGCAGAAAGCAAGAATTTCCTTTGCGGAGGCCAACTCTAAAGTACTTCAAGCACGGACATTGCACAAGGAGTTTGGCCCAAATCCTCGACAACAGAATAGTTCTGGGAGGCTCGGGCATTAGGATTGTGCCCCAAATGCTTTAGGACTCCCTTAGGAATGCAAGGTGCAACTTTAGTTTTATCCATAGGGTTTTTGATATGCAAAGGGATCTCAAGTGGAGCGGGTTCTTTTCCAAGGTCCGGTTGTGAAGAACCATAATCCTTCGCACGAGTCACAACCTTAGTAGCACGTACCATGTTGATGCAACCATGACTGGTATTGGATTTCGATGAATTTTGATCTCCACCTAATGCACAATGAGGATCATTGGTCCTTGAGTTCATATTTTGATTATGGGGTAAAGGATTAGTTAGCACAATTGGGCCCTATTCTATGAATCTCGAGGCATCTTCCAAATGAGGGCACAAGTGAGTGAGGTGGTCCTCCTTACACAACTTGCAAGGAAAATTTACCTTACGTTTAGACTGCTTTTCCCCCCTAGCATTACGAGTGTTCTTTTCATTATAATTAGCATTTTTGTTCTTGTTCCCACCCTTACGATTATTTTTACCCTTTTTCTTATTCCTCCAGGCTGCTGGTTGCCCTTTTGGTCTGACGATTACACGGAAAGTACACTCACTGTTTGGGTGGGTTGAGACGAAGCCGTGGCTTGTCCCAATGCAGATTGATTAATAGACAATTGGCTCACCTATTTTACAACTGAATCCACAGGTTTGGCACTTGTACAACCCACAATTCCATCGACATGTGGTCCAGGATTGAAACTATATCGCGGAGCGTTAGGTATAATCTCATACAAAAGTATGAATTGAGCGTAGATAAAATCCAACTCTTGTGCCCTAAATATTGCTTGTTCCTTGTTTTGGACTCCAGATGTAGAAACATCCTTCGCGATGTAAGGTAACAACGACTTGAGGAGCCACTCAAGGAGAAATTCTGGTGGTATAAAGGCTTTAATCAACCGCTTCCGTCTACGCCACTCTTGAATATGATCCAAGATATGTGTGGCTTTGTCTTGTCGAAAAGTCGACAAGAGTTTTGTGCCTACGTCGTAACACATGGGTAGCTGAAAGTGATTGAGGAAATTCATGGCAATGTCATCGAATAAAACGAATGCCCCCTTGGTAACTCTATATATCATTTTGCTGCAGGCCCGGTGAGGGTGTGTTGAAATAGCCTCAAATGGATTGAATCATCATGTAAGGAATTGGAAGAGCACCAAAGGTGAAAAGTAGTGACATGCTCACTAGGATCTTCTCCAGCTTTTCCATTGAACTTGGGAATGTCTGAAGGAATCTTGTTAGGGACGATCGACCAAGCCGGGTCATGAGATACCAGATCATTCATAAGTCTCGATAAGTTAGGTAAGTTCAACGTTGTGAGGAAAGGGAGCGTAGGTTGAGCCGGTCTATTCCATGCTCCCTGATAGTTTTGGTTCATGTAAGGCCGATTGCTATAAATACCATGGCCTTGGCCATAATATCCTCCTCCCATTTGACCCGTATAGGGCTGCATGGAAGCATTATGATGTGGTGTACCTTGACTATGCTATGCTACAAAGCCATAATTGGAAGAGTAAGTAGGTTGTTGATACCCGTACCCATGGGGTTGATAGTTTTGTCCATACTGCGGTCCATAAGACTGTCCATGAGAAGCTCCATAGGGTGTCCCATGGGATGTCCCCTGAGAAGCTCGATAGTTAGGGATATGGGGAACTCCTTGCGATGGACCATTAGATGATCCAGAAACAAGAATATGACCTCCTGAGACAACGGGAGGTACTTTACTCTTAGATACTATCATGTGAGCAGTCACAGTACGAACGTGGCTAGTAGCGATATTTCGGCCCGAAGGACCATGTGAATGAGGGGGAGGAAGGGTTGTCAAAAATGCATTCGAAGGAGTAGGGTTTGAGGATGAAGGGACATGTGAAGGGATGTAAGTGGTGTTCCCTATGGTCACTCATCTCAGTTCTGGTATCCGCATATGACTACTAACAATAGGTCTAGAACAGACATGTGAGGTAGCTTCCATTACCGAGATGGAAGATGCAATGTGACTAGTGCTCCCAAATCTCTCCACATGGAAAGGAATAGGAGTGCCCCCAAGCATAGTTCTAGGTTCAACTTTTGACTCAGCATGATGTTCCAGATTAGGTGCAAGGATATCAGGCATGCCATAACGAACATGAATAGTGCTTGTGGGTTCATGATGAGTGTCGTCGCTTGGAAACCAATACCGACAACCTATGAATGAGGGATCATAACCAGAACATGAAGGTATTTTTGGTGAAGGATCATATACGGGAGTAGAATCTACATCCCCAACCTCATGATCTCCCATCGTGTGTGAATCAAATTGAGAACTAGTCCGCCCGGATTGTCTGTTTCTCTCTCCCAAAGGAGGAGGAGACATGGAAGGTGGAAGTATTTCTAAATGACGAGAACGACGAAGTTCCATGCCCGAATCCACAATGTCTCAAAAATGAAAAAGACTCGATCTAATTAGGTGAATCCTAGGCAAACTAGTGTGCACAGAGCATACACCTATAAAATGTAAAGCTAAATCATAAGAAAACAAGGGTAGGATATGTGAGCTCCCGAATGAAGTAGGTATGTCTCACCTAGGAGAGGCTTGAGACTCCCATACACAACAAGTAGAGTTTCATAACCAATTATAGTGGCCCTCAGCTTCAATGCATATAACGACTGTGTTGTTCGACCCCTACCTTCCCAAGACACCTGCAGAATAACCTCTGCGAAGTACCCCCTTAATAACCTACGTAAGGAAACTATGGTCATCTCAATATAATCAATGCTCAGGCAGACAGTCATAGGTAGGATTGACCGTATGGGTAGGGTAGAAAAGCTCGAAACTCTCAAAAGAGCCCCTGGATACAAATAAAATCCTGGAAATAACTTCGGTGCTACTCAGTTATGACCATGGGTTATCCCAATCAATAACTGCTCACACTGCCTTGTGCTTAACTCCCTTGTAAGAGGAGGATCCTGAGAAACACTAATTATATAAAGGAATTTCACACTCTCACCTGGTCAGACATATAAATGCTTTGTTTAGTTGTCTTGGAGAATTTACTCACAATGAACTATTCCAATACCCTAAAATCTAATCTTGTTGGTGCACCCTATAAAAGAAAAGAGTGTAATTCATTTTATTATGTGTTGATTTTAATTGGATTATTATTCAAAAGGGAAAATGTTCATGTAGCTAATGATGTTATGATGCAACAAGAAGTAAAAGCGGCACACCTAACAATCAATGCAAATGCACTGTGTCAAATGAAAAATGGGGTATGCTACTAAGTGAAGTGCAAAATTTTCCTTCAAATGAATATGCAATCATTCCTATACGAAAACTTTACTAATACTCTCCAAGCAAACCTAATGCAAGTACCATGCAAAATGCAAAACGCAACAATGCATAATGATGCAAAAAGCAAATATTTTTGTATTTTTTGAATTAAAATGAGATAAAAAGCAAAAGTATGACTCTACAACCCCCAGACTCTGCAAGCACTACCAGAAAACATCCAAGCAAAGCACTAAGGTAAAATAGACCTAATGCACTAATCCCAAAACAAAAAATAGAAAATGAAATGACAAGATCATTTTAAAAAATTTAAACTAAAAAGAGTCTCTAGTCAGAAACATAGGTGTATACAGATTCCAGAAGCATCCAAGAAGAATCAACAATCATCCAAACTCACCCAGCAACACTTAATCTTCCCCAAAAAGGAAAAACTTAGGGCATACACGATTGTGTGCAGAAAATCCACGTATATACGCGAATATTACAGTAAAAACCGCGTGTACATGTGGCTGTGAAGACAAAACTCACGTACAGGAAGAAAAAGAGATAAAAGAGAAGGTAAACAGACAAGCTAAGACAAAATTTACTCCTATCAAACACTACTAGGCACACATGCCCCCAAACCCGACTCAGAAATAGAGAAATTAGAGCAATTCAAGAACAGTGAATGCCGATAAAACCCCCAAAGGAAATGACTAGGAACTCCCCAGTATGGTCGCCAATTCTATTACAGAGAAAACTTCCTATGGCTCGGGGTACCACAACAGACAGAGTAACCACAAAAATCAATCCCTTCCCAATATGCAAGAGAAATAAACATCTAACACTAAAGGATCTCGAAACATATCTTATTCCGGATGGTTGATGTAGATCCCCATTGAGCTTTTCCAATGTCGCTTGTGTTAGAAATTTGCTCTCTCAACAATCAACAAACAAGACAAGCATGCTATATAATTGTGTTAGACGTACTCTAGCATATATAATCAATAACATATAAGCATTTAAAATCATCCATGGATTCAATATTAATTTAAATACACATTATTGGACAAGAAAATATATTTCTATTAATATAAATTAGAGATTACAATAATTACAACCTCTATCAGCACGTCTGCAAACCGAAGAAATTGAGTCCTCCACCTGGGCCTCCACCACTTCAATCCTCCATCTCTCGATAGTAAGCTCACAAGTAAAGGCAAGCTTGGGAAGAACAAAAAGTGCTCCAAGGGACAAAGGGATGCAGACTCAAGTATAAGCTCTGGCAACAATGGACTATAGTTTTCTTGCTCTTCAATTCCCCCCCCTTCAATGTATCAAAAGGGTTCCTTATATAGTGCTTCAATGGGGTAATGGAAGGTTGAAACCGAGCGATTTCAAGGAATATGGAAGGCCAAGAGACAAGTGACTTGGCTCCACATCAAGGAAAACTCCAAAACTATTTGGCCTTTTGCACACATGCCGATGTATGCGGGTTTAAGGGTCATATCTACGTATATACACAATAATAGGTTTAAAAGTTGCATATGGCAAATAATGAATGTTTTTAGGGATGATATTGGAAACATAAAAGGTACAAAAATGGTCCATGGGGTCCAAAGAGTCTGCAGAGGTACAGGGAAGGCCATAAATGTGTGATCCTGTATGTGTGGTAAAATCAGCTGTAACACCAGGGTTGCCTCCTAAACAAGATATGGACTTCGCAATTGAATTAGTGCCCAAAGCAGTACCTAATTCGAAATATCCCTACCGAATGAACATATTGGAGTTGAATGAACTTAAATTACAATTCCAAGAATAAATAAATAAACATTACATAAGACCAAGTGTATCCCCTTGGGGAGCACCGGTCCTTTTTGTTAAAAAGAAATATGGTACTCTATGTCTATGCATATACTACCATCAACTTAATAAAATGGCGATTAAGAACATATATCCTCTGCCACGCATTGATGATCTATTCAATCAGATATGCGGAGCGACGATATTCTCTAAAATCGAATTAAGGTCTAGGTATCACCAAGTTAGAATTAAGGATGAAGACATCTTTAAACTGCTTTTCGGACAAGGTACGTGCATTATGAATTCTTGGTTATGCCCTTCGGGATAACTAATGCACCAACAACCTTTATGTGCTTAATGGATAGTGTTCTAAGTAAGTATTTAGACAAATTTGTAGTCGTCTTTATAGACGACATATTAATTTATTCTAAGACTAAAGAAGAGCATGATGAACACCTAAAAATAATTTTGCAAGTGTCAAGAGAACATCAGTTATATGTTAACTTTAGTAAATGCGATTTTTACAAAGATAAAATACAATATTTGGGACACGTAATATTCGAAGAGGGGATATAAGTGGACCCGGATAAAATAAAAGCTATTATTTATTGGCCTGTTCATAAGGAGGTAACTGATGTACGGTCCTTCATGGGAATAACAAGTTACTCCGAACATTTATTGAATGGTTTTCAAGAATTGTGAACCCTATAAATTCATTACAGAAAAGGGTAAGAAATTTATTTGGGATAAGAAGTGGGAAGACAGTTTTAATAAACTAAAAACATTATTAACTACTGCACCCATCCTAAAAATAACAGATCCACACAAAGACTTCGTCGTATGCACTGATGCATGCAATGAAGGCTTGTGCGGGGTGCTAACATAGGAAGGTCATGCAATTGCATATGGATCAAGAATTAAAAATTCATGAAAATAAATATTCAACTTATGATTTAGAGTTGGCTGCAATAATTTACGCTTTAAAAATGTGGTGTCATCACTTAATAGGAAAAATATTTCTGTTGATGTCCAATTCTATAATTTTAAAATATCTGTTTGATCAAAAAAATATAAATGCAAGGCAAGCTAGATGGTTAGCTTTCCTTAGCGAATATGATTTTGAGATCAAGCATATTAAGGGGAAAGAAAATAAAGTGGATGATGCCTTGAGCATAAATGTTGTAGCAATTTTTGTCACTGCCATTAGCAGTTATAAAACTGATTTGGAAGATAAATTAGAAGAAGGTATAAAGCGGGACCCAGAATATCAAAATCTAAAAGAAAAGATAATTTAGAAAACATCGGAAAATGCAATTTCAGATTAAGGTATTAATGAACAAGGTTTAATACTGTTTAAAAATAGACTGTATTTACCTAATATATTTGAAGTTAAGTTGCTGATTTTGAAAGAAATTCATAAAATTCCTTATTCTGGACATCCAGAGTATCATAAAATGATAACTATGTTAAGAAAATAATACTTTTGGCCTAACATGAAAAATGAGGTTGCTGAATTTTTGGCTAGGTGTATTGAGTGTTAGCAAGTTAAAGCTGAACATCAACACCCAGCAGGCCTGCTACAACCATTACCAATACCAAATTGGAAGTGGGAAGTCATTAGTATTGACTTTGTAACTAGTTTACCTAAAAACCATAAGCATAATGATTCCATAATGGTGGTTGTAGATAAGTTAAGTAAAGAAGCACACTTTATTCTTGTTAAAAAAACTCATTCAGCTGCAAATATTGCTAATATTTTTATGAAAGAAATTTTTCGTCTGCATGGAATTCCAAAGGTAATTATTTCTGATCGAGATCCTAAATTTACTGGTAATTTTTGGAAAACTTTATTTAAAGGATTAGACACTAAATTAAATTTTAGTACTTCTTATTATCCACAAACAGATGGACAGACAGAAAGAGTTAATTAGGTACTAGAGGATATGCTGCGAATGTATGTTAGTGATTATCCCAATAAGTGGGTAGACTATTTGCATCTAGTTGAATTTGCTTATAATAACCATTATTAGGCCTCAACAAAGCTTAGTCCTTTTGAGATATTATATGGTGGAAAGTGCAACACTCCTATTACATGGAGTAATTCAGTAGATCGATTGATGTTAGGACATGACATGTTAAAAGCATTGGAACTAACAGTGAAACAGGTACAAGCCAACTTGAAAACTGCTCAAGACAGGAAAAAGAGTCATGTCTATCTTAAGAGAACACTAAAGGAGTTCCAAGTAGACGGACATGTGTTTGTTAAGGTTAAACCAAGAAAAATCTCTTTTAAATTAGGGATTTTTGTTAAATTAGCACCCAGGTATTGTGGACCATTCGAGATATTGGAAAGAGTGGGTTCAACAGCTTATCAATTAGCGTTACAGCCTAATCTTAAAATACATAATGTTTTTCACATATCTATTTTGAAAAAGTATATACATGATGCTACTCATGTTCTTGACTGGAATTTGATTTAGGTAGAACCAGAAGGAGATTTTCTAGTGGAACCAGATTGTATTCTCGATAGGAGGAAAATGTTTCTCTGGAATCGCACCATTGGACAAGTAAAGGTGCAATGGAAACACCTCAATCTAGATGAAGCAACTTGGGAATTGGAGAGCGATATGTGGGTGGAATATCCATCTCTATTCAAAGAAGAATTATAATAACTTAAGCAAAAACGAGGGCGATGTTGAGTTTAAGGGGGGGTGTTTGTAACATACCCAAAACTAGAAAAATAAATATTTATTATTTATTCAGCAAAACATTATGTTAAATTTTAATTTAAGATTTATGACCAAGTGGGTCAAGATGATTGTAATTGCAGAATTATTTATTTTATTAATTAATAAGAGGAGACACGTATTCAGGGGAGACTATTAAATGAGAGTTCATTGCCACTAGGAGGAAGGAGTAGCTGTAAAAGGATGATTGACAAGTGGCAGCACCAGCATTCACTTTCTAGCTTTTGTAGGAGTATAATCCCTAAAAAAGTGGTCATGTTCCTTGATAGGGGGAAATGAGTTGGGTGGCTGATTAATTTACAAACTGACCCTAAGACCTAGGAAATCTTATATAAACCATCATCTTGAGCAGGAGGCTCACCATTCATTTTAATTTATGAGAGAATGACTTTGTGATTGTTGGAAACTGAAAATTGAGGCACACAAATAATTTGATGAGGGGATAGCTAAAGTGAAATGATGAGTTAAGTCTATTGTTAAGTTGAGTTGCACAAGTATGTTGTGTAGAAGAGATCATCTCCATCCTAGTGGTGTAGTGAGCAAGCTTGGGATTCCTAAGCTAATGATTTGGTTGCTTCAGGAAAGGTTGGGTGGAACAGTTTCCCTTGTGTATTGGTCCTATTTCCTTGTAAGAATTCCAGGTTCCAACTCTAACCTGTTTATGACATTATTTATTTCTGTTTAGATGAACTGCAAGCTGTTTATAATTTAGTAATGGAAAGTTGCTAATTGATTTATAATTGAAAATATTTATCCCCTCTATTTTTCCTCTTGCCAATGTGATGGTGACGTACTCTAGTACAAGGAATATAGAATTATATTGGTTAAGTAAAATTGGATTGGATGAATAAGTGTGTATTATTATGATTATAGAGCATGGGTGCAATACATAGTTATATACAATATTTCCTCTAATTTAGAAAAATCTACTTGTATCTAAAACTTAAAATACAGTTCCAACTCAAATGTTAAACATTACTGTTCATAAAACAAAATAAAAGAATTTGGAGGGAAATTGAATTTGCAGATCTTATACTTTTCTAGTAATATCAAGTCGGGATGACCAATGAACCTTAGCACTTATTGAAGGCTTCCATTTTGATTTGATACTGTTCTAAGTAGCATGATTAGTATTAATTAGTATTACAAATAACAGAGACAGGTGCAACAAACGTTTTAACAAACTAGTTTAGAAGTGGCATTTACACCCAAAATATAAACATTTCAAATAGTATGAAGGCTACAACCACTTCTTTTCTGAAAAAAGTTAAAACTGTTTGAAACCTCTCAAGACACACACACTCTAAGTATGTATTACATGAGTATATTTATGCACACAAGATGAAGATTTTCAACCCTCTTATCATTCATGAGAAAGTGGCAAAATTTCCACGGTTAACAAACTTTTATAACTCTGAATTAATGCTTAGTGATTAGCATAATAGACTTAGCATACCGAACCTTTATGGTCTGGTTTGTAGAGTGCTAAAGATATTCATGGTTCCACCAAAGAACTGTTAAGTTTATAACTAAATGAAATACTAACACTGTGTATTTTTTTTTCCCGTATCAAACTTGGAGTGGAATAAAGACCATTTTCCATGAAACCATACACAGAACCGGTTTCTTTCCATCAGCCATGCAAGGAAAGAGTAGGGATCTTACTAGTTACAGGAGAAAACCGTGCAGCTAGTGGATCCACCACCTCGAACCAGTTTGGTACCTAAAAACATTACAACAACCTGGAATTTAAACCATGGGTGTTTTTAAGAAATACCAGAGAATAAAAGAAACTCTACTTAATACATTTTCCTTCTGTTGTGAACCAAGGTGCAAAGAAAATCTTACTGAGTGAAGATAAGGAAACCTCCTTTTGAAGAAGCCAAATTGAAGAGGTGGGGATGAACGGATGAACTATGTTCTTCCACCTCTGTTGAATGTTGGGGTTTGGCTCTTGTAGAGAAAAAAAATCTATGAGTTGGGAAAACAAAGTGCAAAATTCCATACAAACAAACTTAGCAATGAATTGTCATTTTTCTCGATAAATGGTAAACCCTCAGCGTTTCCAACTCGAAGCTTGTGCCTTACAGATGGGGTCATGTATTTTCACATAAAATAATTTAATTTTTCAAATCATTCAACCCGTACTAGCATAGTAAAATATGGGATCAACTTTATAAATCTTTTTGACAAGACCTGGCATCTCCAAATCTGATGTATACATTACTCATCGGGAAGTTAAGGGTTAACTAAATTGTTTTAGTGAAATTTTTGTGGTTGGGTAGTATACAATGATACTTTATAGTACAAGGTATATGGTGGACTTTATAAAGTCAATCAACAACCCTTGTTAGGTGTTATAACCTTGAATATCATCAAATATTGTCTTTTTTGGTTAATAAGCGGTTAAGCCTACAAAACAATAAGAAATGTTATTTTAGTACGTATTTTATCAATATTAAAAAACTGTGTTAAGAAAGATAAATTTTGGTTTAGAATTCAACCTTTAGGTCATTTCTTCACTTTTGTTCTTTCCATACCATAATCATAGAGCCGGTGTCTATAACTATTTTTCTTCGAGACGAGATACTTCCTTGTCTGCACATAGAAGAATGGAGTTTTATGTTTTAGTCTTAGCGATTAAGTAAAATACTTAACACTTTCCTTGTGCAGATCAAGTAAGGATCCTACAAACAACCACAAAAATTGTATTTAATAGTAGGTTAATCTTAGCTAGTTCTCTTATATTACAATTTAAGTGTCAGGTCAGCAGAGTGCAACTAAGCAAGTAATAACTTAGTAAAATGATGGCAGTAATGCATAACAGAGTAAGTATGAGTAATAAGTTCTCTATTAATATATATTATTACATAGAGTATTTTTTTTATTTTACGATTTTTAGTGATGTTACATGCTACTATTCCTATGGATGGAGGGAGTAAAAGATTGTATAGTGTGGAAAGATACCCATACGTAGTTAGAAGCCAATACCAACCAGATGACCATGCTATATACGATGTCGATACTGACTTGGAATATTCTATTTTTTCAATGATGTTTCTCACCGTGACCTTGAACTTTTGACGCCTATCAAGGAGGAAGGAGGAGAATCTGCGAGGATTAAAAATGCTTTAGAGGTGAGGCAAAGAGAAGAAGGTCTCTGGACCTTGTACTTCGATGGATCGGTTGCTAAAGTCGAAGCCATTGCATGTGTGTATCATTTCCCCCATCAAGGACTTTGAAAGTCTGTCTTATAAGTTAAACTTTGAATGCACTAACAATGTGGCAGAGTACAAAGCTTTATTGTTGGGTTGCATGCTTTGAAATATATGGGGGCCAAAAGGATACAAATCATAGGGGATTCATAATTGGTCATAAATCAGGTAAATGACAACTATCAGACTAGGCACCCTAGAATGAGGGCCTATAGAAATGAAGTGCGGGATATGTTTGGAAATTGTTTTACCAAGAACACAATCATAGTAGTTTTGATGTGTGAGAATATGGTAGCCAATTCCTTAGTGGTCGCTGCCAAAAAATTCAAAGCTCCTACCGCCAGACAAAGAGAGTATAAGGTTGACATCAAAAATAGACTCTCTATACCTGACAACTCCAAATATTGGTAGGTATTCGAGGATGATATGTAGATCAATATATTTTTGGAATTATCAAACAAGTTTGTAAATACCCCGCAGGATAATGAAAATGAACATCTTGAGAGTTTTCAAGATACCAAAGGCAGTGAGGAAGGGATTGTCGAAAGTGGGAAATACAAGGACTCCATGGGATGGAAAGATATAGTGAAATTGAAAGGTAATAATATTCCTAGAGGGTTGATTCCCCTGGAGAAGTTGTTTGACCAAAATGATGTAGCTAAGGATTTGAAGATGAAACCTGCGGATGATACCATCAAAGATAAGAATATAGGGACGAAAGATTACCCGAAAATCATAAAACTATCAAAGAATTTTCCTGCCAAAGTGAAGGAAGATTACGCCAATCCGATGAAGAAGTATAGGGATGTCCTTGCATGGAGTTATGAAGATCTTAAAGAATATGATACCTCCATCATACAACATACCATCCCCATAAAGGCTAGTGAAAATCCTTTTAAATAGAAATTGAGGAGAGCTAACCCAAATTTGTTTCCAATCATCGAGAAAGAAATCAGGAAGTTGTTCAACGCCAAGATGATTGTAACCCTAAGGTTTTCCTAGTGGGTTGCAAATTTGGTGCATGTTAGAAAGAAGAATGGTGAAATCCGGATCTATATAAATTTTAGGAATCTCAACAGAGTTTCCTTGAAAGATAACTTTCCTTTTCCCAATATCGAACACATTTTGCATACAGTGGTGGGATCTGAAAGGATTTCAACCATGGATGTTTTTTGGGGGTACAATCAAATAAAAGAGTTTCATGAAGATCAAGAGAAAAATTCTTTCACTGCACCATGGGATACTTTTATGTACACTAATATTCCTGTGACTTTGGGGCCACGTTCTAGCGCGCCATGGATATAGCCTTTTTAGAGGAAAAAGGCAAATTTGTGGTGGTCTATATGGATGATATTACTGTGTACTCCAGGTCTGGTAGGGAAAAAATTCAGCATTTGGAAAAGGTTTTCCTGAAATGCAGAAAATATGGAATATAATTGAACCCTCGCAAATCAAACTTCGAGTTAGAAGAAGGGAAATTAATGGGACGTATCATCTCGAAAGACAGTGTAAAGATAGAACCAGAGAGGATAAAGGCCATCTAGAAGGTCGAAGAGCTGAGAAGCAAACAGGAAGTACAATATTAAATTGGGAAGGTTAAGTTACTTAGAAGGTTCATCCCTAGTTTTGCTGAAATACTGATGAATATTACCAACATGATGAAAAAGGACCATGAGATTAAATGGGCACCAGACGCTAGAGCAACTTTCAGGGATATAAAACAGGACCTCATAGAAGCCCTGTCCTGGTAAGTCCCAATTTCAACAAATACTTCTTAATCTTTTCTTATGAATGTGATCACATTGTTACCAAAGTGCCATTACAAAAGAATGATCAGAATGTCAAGCAACCTATAGAGTTTTTCAACAAAGTATTAAGAGACGGGGACTTAAAGTATGACATAATGGAAAAGTAGGCGTATGCCCTAATAAAATCGCTAAAGGATTTCAGATTCTATGTTCTTCATTCTCACATCATCTCCTATGTACCAATTAGTGTTGTGAAAGGTATACTCATGTAGCCTGATCCAGAAGGGGAAAGAGCGAAATAGATTGTTGTATTATTAGAATATGACATTGAGATCTAACCCACCAAGCTGGTTAAGGGTTAGGGGCTCAAAAAAATCATGACAAAATCCAACTGTGATTCTTTGCAGTTGGATTTCCTAACCAGTCATTCACACCAATTGGATGCCAAGGTACAAGTAATGCCAAATTTATCCACACCCCCCTAGTATTCTAACATTGTATATGTGCTGCAAATTGTACAAGAACCTGCAGGTTTAAGCAAAACAAGGGCAAGGTTGATAAAGTTAAAGTCGACCAAATTTTGTATTTTGAGTAAATATTTGTATTGGAAGGATCCAAGAGGTTTCCTATTAAACTGTCTTCTGGAGGACGAATCTCGACAAACTATAGAGGAATTTCATAAGGGATATTGTGGAGGGCACCATTCTTGGAAATTCATAGCAAACAAAATTTTGAGAGCTATTTTCTATTAGCCCTCATTATTTTCTGATGTTTACAAAGAAATCACATTTTCACACCATTGCCAAGTTTTTGAGGGTAAAAGAAAACTTGTCCCACTTCCTCTCAACCCCATATCTGTAGAAGCACCTTTTCAATAGTGGGGGATGGACTTTATCAAAGAGATAAATCCAAACTCTTATGGATATCATAGATGGATTCTAACAGGTACATACTACTTTACCAAATGGATTGAAGCGATACCTACCAGGAGGGATACCGATGAGGTGATTATGAATTTTCTAGAAGAAAACATTTTGGCTCGGTTTGGATGCCCTGGGAGAATAGTAACCGATAAAGCAACAACTTTTAAGTCTAAGAAGATGATTAACTTCTGCCATAAGTACCATATCATCCTCAACCATTCTACCTCCTATTACCCACAGGGAAATGGGCTAGCAGAATTGTCAAACAAAATCCCAGTGAGGATTATTAAGAAGTTGTTAGAAGAAAACAAGAGCGTTGATGTAATTGTAACTTCGCAATGTATTCACTTGTATATCTTATGTATTGTACCCCGATGTTTATTCCAGGAAGTGTTTGTAATGTAATTGAGTCATGTCATGCCTTGATGTTCCGATCGGGAGTTTCTATAATGTAAACACGTCATGTCAAGGAATTGTCGGTAACCCTCCTATTGTTCAAGGGTTAAAGTCCCCGCAGTTACAGGGCCTAGGGTTATTAGACTCTCCTAGTGAAGTCAGCCCTAGTGAGTTATTGTCAAGTCAGGAATTAGTATAAATAGAGAGTGAGCCTCTCTATTTATCACACACTCACTCACACTCAGTTGTAGCGCATAGTCGAGGGAGAAGAAGTTGTTGGGGATAGAAAGAAAGAGGCTACTACTGTCGGGAGATCATCTTACTGTTTTGGGGTTTTACTTTTGGTGTTGATTTTATCTCTAAGGAATTTGTGGGGTTTTCTCCATTTTTGGTTTCCCCAAGGAAAAAAACTGTGTTCATTGTCTCTTGTGTTTGATTGCTGTGCTTGTTATTCTCTCAGTTAAAGATCCTAATATAATGCTATCTTAAATGTTAAAAATCTAACATGGTATCAGAGCTAACCTGAGAAGAAGACACTCTGAATTTGTGGGAACTAGGGATTCCTATGTTTTGGATCTCTCTCCACATATTTTCAGAAAAATAAGGTTGGGCTGACTCCCCTCCCTAGGGCGCATCTTTCTGTCAAAGCATAATTTGATTTTGAGCATTTTCAGTTTTTGACCCGACACTATTGCCGGAAATTAGTGATTTCCACAGAAGTGGAATTTTTGAGTGAGCCCAAGCCTGGATTTATCTCCTCCTCAAAATCTAAGTTTAGAGATCAAGATCAAAGCATTTGGTTGGACACAACTCCGGGAAAGTCACACCCTAATCTACTCCTGAACTAGCACTACAGAAATTCAACTCCAAATCCAGATCCGACATCTTGACCTGGTAAGATCTAAATATTTTGTATTTCCATTTAAGGTTCTCAGTTAATATGTCTCATCATACCAAGCTTGATGAAAATCTTGAGGGAGCTGATAACTTCTGAGCCTAGAAGTATGGGATCTCCCTGGTCCTGGAAGAAAATGAGTTGGACTCCTACATCAATGAGGAGGTTCCAGTTCCAGAGGAAGATGAGGCTAAGGCCTTACATAAGAAGAAGTTGGTTATGGCTAAGAGGATTATTGCTGATTCAATCAAGGATCACCTCATACCACAGGTTTCCTCCCTCAAGAAACCTAAAGCTATGTTTGATTCCCTAACCAAACTGTTTGAAGGGAAGAACATAAACTGGAAGATGACTTTGAGGAACCAGTTGAAGAATGTAAAGATCCAGAATGAGGAGACCATATAGTCATACTTTACAAGGGTCTCCCAGATCAAATAAAAACTTTAAGCAATATATGAAGAAGTGGAGAATGCATAAATTGTGATGACAACCTTGAATGGTCTCCCTAGATCATGGGATTCTTTCATCCAAGGAATCTGTGCTAGAAAGAAGCTAATCAAGTTCAGTAGACTGTGGGAAGAATGATCACAAGAAGAGATTCGAATATTAGATCGAGAAGAAAAGATGGGAAATGAAGATCAAGCTCTCATAGTAAAGTCCAAGAAAGGCAAAAGGGAAAATCATCATCACCAAGGTAAGAGTGCTCATCAGAAAGATAATTTTTTGAAGAAGGATCCATCCAAATTCAGATGCTATACATGTGATGAAAGAGCATACTTTGCTAGAAATTGTCCCATGAATAAGAATGGATCTAAGAAGAAGAAGAACTCCAAAAGAATACATCATGCTCACACTACTGAGGATGATGATCCTCCCAGAAAGAGAGTAAAATAAGAAATTGAAGACTCTTCAAGTGATGAATAATATGTTCTGATCTCCACTCTCATGGGAACTGTCACACATCGAAGCAAAGATTGGCTTATTGACAGTGGGGCTTCCAAACAATGATAGGATTCGAGGAATCCTTTGAGAAACTATCAGAACATAATTCACCCCATAAGGTGAAACTTGGGGATGACTACCAATATCCCATAAAAGGTAGTGGTGAATCCTCCTATAAGCTAGACTCTGGAAATTCCATAAAAATGAAGGATGTCTTGTTAGTACCAGGACTAAAGAAGAATCTTCTCTCCATATCGGCACTAGATGCAAAAGGAATAAGGGTTGCATTTGTATATGGCCAAGAGGAAAGACTATTGACTATGCAATAGTAATTGGAGAACAAGAAGGATGATTATACAAATTGAAGGGCCATCCAGAACAAGCTTTGGTTCATGACACAGTAGAGCCAAATGAACTTTGGCATAGAAGGCTTGCACATGTGCATTAAAGAGAACTACCACTTGCAAGAAAAGTTGTTGAAGGTCTTCCATAAATTCAGGAAAAACATGATGGAGTCTACAAAGGATGTGTGAAAGGAAAGAACATGAAGAAGGAATTTCCAAGCACTGACAGCAAAGCAAAAGGAATCTTGGAAATCATTCACTCCGATGTATGCGGTCCAATGTCATCCAGTTCTTTAAGTGGGTATGTATACTATGTTTCTTTTATTGATGATTTTTCTAGGAAGACATGGATATACTTTATGAAGAACAAAGATGAAGTATTCAGCAAATTCAAGGAATTCAAAGCCTTGATCGAGAACCACACTGAAAAGAATATCAAGAGCTTTTGATCAGATAATGGCAAAGAATTGACATCAAATGAATTCAAAGAGTTATGCAAAGACTCAAGGATTAAGATGGAGTTATCCACTCCATATAATCCACAACAGAATGGGGTTGTAGAAAGGAAGAATAGAATGATCGTGGAAGCTGCAAGATCAATGCTTCATGATCAAGGTCTTCCCATGCATCTATGGGTAGAAGCTGCCAGAACAACGGTGTATGTATAGAACCGTACTCCACATAGAGTACTCAAGAACAAGACACCTGAAGAAGTCTTTTCCGGTAAGGAACCAGAAATCAGCCATCTCAGAATATTCGACTGTCCAGTGTACATGCACATTCCGAAAGAAAAGAGGACAAAGTTAGATCCTTCAGGAAAGAAGGGTATATTTGTGGGATACTCTGAAAGCTCGAAGGATTATAGAATATACTTCCTAGGATTCAAGAAGATCGACATCAGCAGGGACATAACATTTGATGAAGACTCAGCTTACAACAAATCCAGAAAGAGACATGCTGAAGATCCTAAAGAAACAAAATCACCCAGAATTCATGACACAACCATGAACGAAGAAACTCAAGAAGAAGATCGAGAATTAGAAGAACACGAAGATCCACCTCAGGAGAAGAATTCTCACAAGAGGAAACCTACTTGGGTACGAGAAGCTATCCAAGGTGTAGAAAGATATGGGGATCCAGAAGAGAATCACAAAGAAAGAAAGAGGACTAGCTCCTACTCTAGGTATGTAGCTTTATTATGTGACTTCATCGATAAAGAGACTTCCAACTATGAAGAAGCGACAGAAAGGAAAGAATGGAAGGATGCTATGATCAAAGAGTATCAATCGATCATGAAGAATGATGTTTGGGATGTTGTC
>LPNX010879456.1:374300-393181 GCA_001517045.1 Pseudotsuga menziesii | reverse complement strand
ACAGCTCCATATTCAGTCTCCATTGTTGATAATTTGCATGATCAATTGTTAATTGCTGTGAGTGAAATTAATCTACTGCAGGCCTGAATTTCTACACCAAGACTAGAAGGGAAGTCCGTTGTAACTTCCAAATGGATCTACAAGAACAAGCATGTTGTAGATGGCAGCATAGAGAAATATAAAGAAAGATTCGTGGGTCATGGCTTCTCATAGAAAGAAGGAATATATTATGAAGAAACTTTTGCACATGTATCCAGATACCCTTCCATCAGATCAGTACTTGCTCTGGCTGTAGTGATGAGATGGAAGATACACCAAATGGATGTCAAGACTGCTTTCTTGAATGGTGTAGTGGAAGAGGAAGTGTATGTGGAGCAGCCACTTGGTTTTGAGACACATGACAGGAAGTCTCACGTGTGTAGATTGAAGAAATCCCTATATGGTTTGAAACAGGCACCCAAGACATGGTACGGCAGAATTGATGGCTTTCTATCCAGTTTGGGATTTACCAAAAGTAAAGTAGATTCCAACCTTTACTACAAGGTTGAAGATGTAGAAATTCTAAAGCATTGATGGCATAAGGAATTTCATAAACTGGCTAAGGATCTAGGCACACAATTAACCTCACAGAGAATTGTAGAGAATTAGCATAATGAGAGAAGAAGAAGAATTAATGAACACACATTAATGAATGATCAATAAATGATAATTGATATTATTTCATAGGTAATACATCCTTATAAAGGAAAAGGGAATTGCATGAAGACAACTCAAGCTAGCTCATAAAGTAGGCTTACTAATTATGATAAACCCCATAGTTGACTAAAGCACTTTCCCAATCTACGAAGCACCTCACGAATTAGCAATAGCATGAGTGAGTGATGATGAGTGAAGGAAAGACTTGCTAATCCTAGAATATGGAGAATGGGTTGGCAACAAAAGCTGCCAGTTTCCTAGTTGACTAGTTTTACCTTATCCATAGAAAAGCAGGATAAAGCAGAAAAAGCAGAATAAAGCAGATTCTGCTGTAAAGCGCAGTTACCAATTCTGGATGGCCATAAAGTGGTCAAGATCAAACCAGAATTAGAAATAAGTCATTCCTAGGATATAGATCGCAAGTGTTGACTCTAAGGTGTAAGTGGATGCCAACTATCTAAGCTAGTGGGTAGGAAATTAATCAAATAATGATTAATTATTTTATGAGTGGGTTTATTATATTCCAACAGAAGATGGTAACCTAGTGATACTCCTACTGTATGTAGATGATCTGTTTGTAACAGGTATGAATGGGTTGATTGCTGATACGAAGAGGAAGCTTGCTACCAAGTTTGAAATGAAGGACTTGGGCATGATGCACTATTTTTTAATGATGGAGGTGTGGTAGAATGCGGATGGAATATCCCTCGGACAAGGGAAGTATGCAGTAGAGATCCTGAAGAGATTCGGGATGATGGACTGCAAGGCCATGACCACACCTATGGCTTCAAACCTGAAGCTATTGAGTGATGCTTCATCAGAAGAGGTTGATGCTATGACATATCGTTAAATGATTGGGTCCTTGATGTACATGATGAACACAAGACCAGATATTTTCTTTGCTGTGAACACCTTGAGCCAGTTCCTGACAGATCTGAGACATGTTCACTTGATTGTTGCAAAGCATGTTCTGACGTACTTGAGGGGTATAGTTAATTATGGGCTCAAGTATGAGGCAAATCAAAAGATTAACCTGGAAGGTTATGTTGATTCAGATTGGGCATCCAATGCCATCGATAGGAAGAGCACTTCAAGGTGTTGCTTCAGTATGGGATCAGGTGTGATCTCTTGGTTTAGCAGGAAGCAATCCTATGTGGCACTAAGTACAGCTGAAGCAAAGTATGTCACAGCTTGTTCATCTAGTTGTGAGGCAGTATGGTTTATGAAGCTACTATCTAATTTATTTGATCTCCAGTTGGATGCTACTTGTATATATTGCGACAACCAGAGTTGTGTGAAGTTGTCAGAGAACCCGGTATTCCATGAGAAGTTGAAGCATATCGAGATAAAGTATCACTATATCAGGGATATGGTGCAGAAAGGAGTAATGAAGCTCCAGTATGTTGTAATGGATGAACATATAACTGATTTGTTGAAAAATCCATTAGCCAAATTGAAGTTTGAGTACTTCAGGGAGAAGCTTGGTGTTCTCCAGATCGAGGTTCTGTCCAAAGGGAAGTGATGAGTCCGCGAGCCATTCTGACATGCTGAGAGGATTGGTTCCTTCCATGGTCAGATGTAAGGGCTGAGCCATTCTATCATGATGAGAGGATTGGTTCCTCGCATGTTAGATATGAGTGTTGAGCCATTCTGATGCGACTGTAGGATTGGTTCCTACATGATCAGATATAAGTGTTGAATGCCATTCTTGGAATGGAGGCACCTGGTCAGTTACTAGGAATACTTAGTCTGGGACTGAGGGCCATTCTGATGTGACTGTAGGATTGGTTCCTACATGATCAGATATAAGTGTAGAGCCATTCTGATGTGACTATAGGATTGGTTCCTACATGATCAAATATAAGTGTAGAGCCATTCTGAGGCGATTATAGGATTAGTTCCTACATGATCATATATAAGTGCAGAGCCATTCTAAGGTGATTGTAGGATTGGTTCCTACATGATCAGATGTAAGTGTAGATCCCTTTCGACATGTCGGTAGGATTGGTTCCTCACTTGGTTGAATGTAAGTGCTGGGCCTTTCTGACATAGATGAATGGATTGGTTCCTCTCATGGTTAGATGTGAGTGCTAGGCCTTTCTGACATAGATGACTAGATTGGTTCCTCTCATGGTCAGATGTGAGTATTGGGCCTTTCTGACATAGATGACTAGATTGGTTCCTCTCATGGTCATATGTGGGTGTTGGGTGTGCCTTTCTAACATGGTGTTGGATGTGTTACTCTCATGGTCATATGTAAGTGTTGGGCGGGCCATTCTGACTTAGGGTCAGATATAAGTGCTGGAAAATACCTACATGGAGGCTAGGCCTACAACCAACATGAAAAATGGCTGTCTCTGTAGAACTTCATATAACGAGAAGAATCAAGGGATAGAACCTATGATGATGATCTAGCAGAGATGTTCCAGAACTAGAGATGATCCAGATCGAGTGATGATCCAGATCCAGATGAAGATGACTTGAAGATGACGAGGACTCAATGATGATCTAGATGATACAAAGAAGAAGACTTGTGCTGACAAATTGTGTCAAGAGAATACCTTCCTAGTTAAGAGGGAGTGTTGATGTAATTTTAACTTCGAAATTTTTTCACTTGTATATCTTATGTATTGTACCCTGATGTTTATTCTGGTAAGTGTTTGTAATGTGATTGAGTCATGTCATGCCTCGATGTTTCAATCAGGAGTTTCTATAATGTAAACAAGTCATGTCAAGTCATTGTGGGTAACCCTCCTATTGTTAATGGTTAAAATCCCCGTAGTTGTGGGGCCCTAGGGTTATTAGACTCTCCTAGTGAAGTCGCCCCTAGTGAGTTATTGTCAAGTCAGGAATTAGTATAAATAGAGAGTGAGCCTCTCTATTTATCACACACTCACTCACACTCAGTTGTAGCGCATAGATGAGGGAGAAGAAGTTGTTGGGGCTAGAAAGAAAGAGGCTACTGCTGTCAGGAGATCATCTTATTGTTTTGGGGTTTTACTTTTGGTGCTGATTCTATCTCTGAGGAAGTTGCGGGGTTTTCTCCATTTATGGATTCCCTAAGGAAAAAAATGTGTTCATTGTCTCTTGTGTTTGATTGTTGTGCTTGTTATTCTCTCAGTTAAAGATCCTAATATAATTCTAGCTTAAATGTTAAAAATATAAGAAAGAGAGCCTGGCATATGAATTTGAAATATGCCTTATGGGATGACAGGACCAGCACCAAAAGGGTGATTGGGATGTCACCATTCCAGTTAGTATATGTAGTTGAAGTAGTCTTCCCAACATCTTTAGGAGTGCCAGTAATGAGGTTGTTGCAGGAGCAACAAAGAGAACCAAATCATGTGCAAAGAAGGATCAATCAGATCATAGAATTGAAAGAATTAAGAGACAAAGCCTATAATATGGTGTAGATACACCAAGAAAAAATGAAGAATACCTTCGATGGAAAGGTTAAAGAAGATAATTTATTAATCGATGACTTGGTCCTGAAATGGGATGCACCCCACGAAGAAAAAGGGAAACACGGGAAGTTTGACCACCTGTGGGTAGGTCCTTACATCATGGTGCCACATAGAGGAGAAAATGCTTTTATTATTCAACATCAGGATGGGTCTCTGTTGGAAGGAGGTCCTGTGAATGGAAGGTTTCTCAAGCATTAATTGACCTGAAAAGAAGAGGTAAACACCTGTACCATACTTGTATATATTTCTTTGTTTTCGAGCAATAAAATGGTGACCCTAGAAAATATTTGAAGCTCAAGGAGAAGGCCATAAGATATAGAAGGGAGACCTTGTTCCTTTTTCTTGGTTTTGGTTTACATAGACAACAACAATGACAGATTTTTGAATCCCAAAGTAAGGGTTATCACCCAATGGATTTGACACCTGTTCTATAGGTTATTTTCTACCTCACAGGGAGGATAACATCCCTAGTTGGAGCCACTTGTTAGCACTTAGTTTGTGCTAAATAGATGGAAGGGTTTGGATCCAAGAGAGAATAATTAAGGCCTACAAATTTTTTATGTTAAGGGACCTTGGGACGTTTGATGCATTTCTACGAGAAAATAAAGGTACGAAGAAATGGATTCAAGAATTTGGTGAAAGAAGGGATAGGCCAATCTGTAAAAACCATGGTCCATCGGATGAAGGGAAGTGTAGGATATTGAGTCATAAGTAACCCCCCCTCATGTTGGTCATGCGAGAAGAAAGAAGAAATTCAGATTAGAAGGGTGATGTAAGAAGGAATGCATTTCAATGGTGACAAGAAATAACTATGTCAGAATTCGACAGCCAAGATTGAGAAAGGATTAGATCAACGATGGAGGTAAATTCCACTGATCTAAAGTGCTCATTGGAGGAAACGGTTCAAAATTTGTGAAACGAGATAAAGGGAGGACAATTTTGATGGTAGGGATTGATGTAGAGAAACATCTACGGTGAAAGACGATTCCGCTGGCCATACTTGCATGGAAGGAATCCTGGTTGAAATTAGCAGAGTGCGGTAAGTCCCTCCATCTTGAATGACCTAAAGCTAGGGTGGTTTGGATCGATGAATGAGATCAAATCCTACATATTAGAAGTACATGAAGGGTTATGTGGAGGAGACATGATAGTGCGGGTTACTAGTGATCAAGATTCAGTGGCTCATATTTAAGGGTCCCAAATCTATGGCTAATGCTCCATTTGGATGGAATGATGCAAGGTCGGATGGGAGGGTAAAATAGTATAAAATTCAGCACTTGGATTTAGACCAGTTGTTTTTCTGAAGTATCAAAAATTGAGGTTTCGAACTATGCAGAAAGCGCCACCTTGGACAAACTTCCAAAATAATATATCAATTAACCTGATATGTCTTTTTCTCTGCTAATTCAGTTTCTCATGGATGGAATAGAGGATTCATAGGTCCAGAGTCTCGATTTTCATAATGCTGAAGAATCCCTAGAAGATAAAGACTCAGAGGTTTTCAACACTATCCTACTGAGTGATAGTGTAGAAGCCGTGAAGAAAAAATTAGAAACTCTTCACTAGCAGGGAATTGACACTCATGGAGTGTTCAATTCTTATTTCTTTTACTTCTCTGTTGAATAGACCCCTAGTTTCCCATAGTTCGTAGAATGGTGTGTAAATAACTACTCTCCTTCTGAGGGTGTAGTGATGGATGTGGCTAGGTCTAATATGTTGTGTCCCATCAGTTCCCTTGTCATCCGAGATGCTTTACTAATCCTCTCAGAGTTCACCTAGATTTCTAAAGAATACAAAGAAGAGGACATACTCCAGTGTTTTCGAGGGTCTTCAACTGAGAAAAAAGAGGCTTTCCTCAAAAACTGTTTGAAACCAGAAATCTCGTTGTTAATTCATCCTTTTCCCATTGATTTCGACCTATTTAACGAAGAAACAGAGTCCTTGATAACCCTAGAGATTCGGTTTTTAGGTATGGATACAAAAAATTTGTCACATAACCTTTATTGAGTCTAATTTTCACCCTTAACATTAGTCAAATAGTGTCTGAGCCATTGAGTCAACCCTCAAATTCTTCCTATCTTAAATTTGACAAGTTTTTAGCTGGAAACATTTGTTCCCAGCTGGTTAACTTCCACCACACAAGAACCTTCAGGTTTTAGTCTTTCTTGATGAAGATGCTTTTAAGATTCAATGAAAATAACCTACAGCTCTTAGAGATGGTTATAACAGAATATATGTGTAAATATTACTGCAAGTTCATGAATATCCTCATGGCACCAGTGTATGAAGTCCTTTTCCAAAAGAGGTTACCCAGGGTCTTACTAGAGATGAAAAAGTTGTTGCAGATGTCCCCTGAAAGAAGAGTGGGAGACTGGTTCCTTTTTTGAGGATAGTACTGTGGTTAGGGTCTGTGGGTTTACTCACCAGCCATATGTCCTGTCGACATTCCTAAAATTGAGGGTGTTTGCATTGGAGTTGATCAAACAGAGGATAATGGCTGAAGAAGAGCATTTCTTAAGCTTCAAGAAACACTTAGATATAAAGTTTCCATCGGAAAATGGTCCTTTTACCATAAAAAATAAATTAACCCTACTAATGGTTGCAAATTTTCTCAAAGAAATGGGGTTTTTGATGGAAGCCGCAATTAACTATGACCCTTACCACATCATATTTGATTGAGGAAATCCAATAGAAATAAGCCATTTGAGCATGCTGAAGTGGCAGGACTGGTCAAAAATTAAAATTGGATGGAATATCCCGGGGAGGCTAGCTATGATGAAGATATGCCAGAAAATTCAATCTCCTCTGCATGAGTAGATTTTTACCCTCAGCAGGATCTCTCTAGCATTGTCATTGCAACCACTCATGTCACCCCTTTAGCTATCTTGTCTGAGAAAGAAACTAAGAGAGATTTCCCAGAAGACACGAACGTAGATGAAGAGGACATTGTGAAAACGCCCAAGAAGCTAAAGACCGAAGAATTGAGAAAGCTTGTATAGATATCAAAGGCTAAAGGAAAAAGGAAAACTGTGGAAGACAACGGTCCAACTTTTGAAGTTCAGGAGTACACATTTAATAGTGTCCCTAAAGAAGCTGTAAATAAGTTGAAGTCCAAAGCTGAGTTATTAGACAGTTATAAAGATGCTGGTGAAAATACTTTTGACGAAAAAATTGAAGTTGCGTGATAAAGTGAGAACATTTCCCGGCCAGGATACTTCCCTAGTGACTGTTAGGGACCAATCCAGAGGCACGTTGAACTTGGATGTAATTGTAGGAAACAAAGTAGCTGAGATGAGGATGGATCCAAAGAAGGTTCCTAAAACTGATATAATTCACTTACATAGAGAAATAGGTGACATCGTCTATACTGATTTTCTCTAGGCTACACAACAGATATCTAAATTACAATGTGGAAAGAAAAGGGTTGAAGACCTGCTCTGAAAGGAGAAGGTATAGAATAGGGAACACCAATTATAGATAAAAAAAATTCAGGTAGATATATTAGTAGCTGACATCCAGGGTGATAAAGGTGTTTCCACGCAAAAATTACTAAAGGATAAGGAGAGTGCAATTCAAATGTTAAAAAGGAAGTTGGATATCCTAGCTACCTTGCTCATACAGACCTTTGAGCTGACTGAAATTGAGAAAGAAAAGGAAGCCTTAAACACTGAACTGATTGGCTACAAGGCTAGATTGCTTAAATATGAAGAAAAAGACAAACTATGGGAAAAATATATAGAGATTTGGGCCAAAAAGGAAAAATCCTTTGGAGCAAAGAAGCCTGAGTTGGAAAAAGAGTTGAAAGAACTAAAGGAAAGGGATCAAGAACACCCAGTGTCAGTGATTCCATCCTATGAGATATCTGGGGAAGAATCTCTCTCTCAAGCCATGTCTCAAGTGAGTATTAAGGCTCTAGAAATCACTGGTCTGAGAAAACAAAATAAATATTTGGAAAGTATGGCTGAAAGCAAGGAAAAAGAGAGAAAGGCATTGGAAGACCATTGTAAATAATTGATGGAGAAGAATAGCAAACTGGAAAAGCAATTTTCAAGCCAAGAAGCCCAACAGGGGGAAATAACCTTAGTTGGGATGTTATGACAACATAAGCCACAAAATACAACCCTATTTGTATTTTATTCAAGATAAAGATAGTACCAAACAAGTAGCCAAAAAATATGTTTAGATGGAAAAACATGACTTTAACAAAAGACCCGTGGATATAACTCATAATGTAATCAATTTCTTAAACAATTTGACTGAAGAAGACATCAGATAGGGGAATATCCAAGACAGAGTTTTGGTCATCACATGGGTGAGGAAAGTGGTCAATAAACATCGTCATTTGAATACAGTCGAAGCAAAGTGGAATTTTATGCATAATCAGGTAAAATATTTTGTTCAAATTTTTACTCCTTTGGTCAAAAGGGGCCTTCCCTTTTTCTGGGAAGAGAATGGGCCAATATTATCCCAGAAAGAATATCATGATAGGTTAATAAATTGTGGATAAAACCATAAGAAATTTGATGATATGGTACAACAGTCCCTTTTAGGAAAAACTATGTTTGATAAGATGTTTGGGGAATTCGAATTGCTATTTGATTTCATAGATGTGTGCGCCAAAGTGTCGGCACCATCCTACCATTAAAACGTGGAAATTAGTGTGTTGTTGAAAGAAATTATCAAGTTAAAAATGCCAACTGTGAACTAGTGGAATGTAGTTGAAAATTACAGCAGGACTAAATACAAGCTGCACCAATGAGGACGTGCTTAAGCCGTGAACGGAATCGAAGACACATGTGTAAGACGATCAAGCGAGCCTAGATTCCGAAGATGCATCAATGCTCTAAGCCCAGCATGCACATTACACCCATCACATTTGTTTTGCATAAATGTAATGTCCCAAATTTTACACTGGGACACAATGGACAAATCACATTTTCCATATTCATGAAAGTTGTCAAAGGGATGCTAAAAGTCAAATAATTTCCAAGGTGGAAAATCGCTAGTTTCCTAGCTTGAGGGTGGAAGCTTTGAGATTTGGAATAAGGGGGATAATAAATGGTGTTTAGAAATTAGAAGGGGATACATATTTAATAATGTAGCTTATTAAATAAATACAAGATAAAATGGAAGTGATAATGGAGCATGAAGACACATGGAGACTATGGGGCCCACACTAGCTAGAATTCCTATGTTAAATGGTATCTTTCTCTTGCAAGTTTGAATATATGGGAAGTATAATGTTTTTGTATGGATTATAATGTTAATATACTTGTCCATATACTTCATAGGTTAAATTTGGGATGAATTTTAACTTACATGGGAGAGGAAGAGCCAAATGGGAGTTTCATGGACACTTGGCTAGATTCCCCTTACATTTATGACATCTATGACATCAAGGATGGAGATTCTATGACAGTTATGACAAAATTCAGATATGAAGGCTGAAATATTGAAATAATGACATTTCAGGACTGAATGTAGCATCTTAGAGGTCAAATTTGGGAGTTGGATAAGGCCAAGAGGCTCCTACTCAAATTTGGGAGAAGAGGGAAGGTGAAGAGAGAGGCCACATGGCATAGCATGATCAGCCACACCAATTCTACTTGGATTTGGTTTATGGATGGATTTGGAACCTTAGAATACTAATAATGTTTATAAAATATAGGGATCAATCATGAGAAGAATATTTTTCTCATTTGTGAAATTGTCATTTGTGAATTGTGAGAACTAGTGGATGACTAGTTTTCTTGCTTAAGCTAATTTCGAGGGTGAAAGATTCCCATCCTAGTTGGTGTTTGGAAAGGCCACTCAGGTATTTCATGTAGCTTCAATGGAGTCTTATTTTCAGGTGTAAGCTACAGGAAATCATGTGGATTCTTCTATTGCAGCACTCTCTCTCAACTATTTCCAGTTTTCACACCATATTCATGCCAATGGAGGGATTGCGCTTTGGGTGAGCTATTGATCTCTTTGGGGAATATTATAATGCCAATTATATTATGTGATGATTTATATTCTCTATATTTAATTTTAATAATACTCTCAGGTCGAAATACCCAAAATAATTCATGTAAAAATGTTGAACAATGAAGAAATAGTGTCATTTCCCCACTATCTTGTTGTGAACCATTGTAATGCGAATGATTTCGAATTGGGAGAGCCTTTCATTGTCCATTTATAATTGTAATCAGTTAAATATTCTATTTTATTCATTCTAGAAATTTTAAATTCAAAATTCCCAATATTTGTATGTCAAAATGACTTTTAATGAGCAAACAATGACCATTTCCACTCCATTTTGATATCTGCCATGGTAATGCTTATTATTTAGAATGGAGGAATGTATATATGATAAATGTATGATTTATGGACTTTAATTAATGTTTATTTCAATTCTCATGTTCATTAATTAAGCATTGGAATCCATTTTACTCATTTTTATTGCATTGGGAGAAGACTTGGTGCATTTCCCCCAAGGGTCAAAATTGTGACTTGGGAGTTGTTTTGGAAAGAGTCATAACAGCCTGTATAAAATGAACCATGATGCATATGATAATTTGAAAATGTCCCTTACACATACCCAACCTCTGTTTATAAATTCAAGTAACTTTGTGATCATTTGTGAAGTCATTTCCGGCAATTACCTAGGGGGAATTGGAGCCCCAATTTGCTAGTAAAGACTCCTGCTTTGAACAGAACATTAAACAAGTTTTTATGAGTAATTAGGAGGTCAAAAAACATACATGATAATTATATTGAAGTTATATTATCATTCATGTACCTTCAGAGAAAATTTGGAAGCACTTGGGTCAATTTGGAGGTCTAGACATCAAAACTAGTCAATAGCTAAAATTGTGCAAAAATTGGAAAATTGGGCATTTTAATAAAATTCCAAAAAGGGGACATTACAGTGGTATCATAGCATGATATTTGAACCTGATGTGGTCTAATATTTATGAGTAAAATAATTCAGTGACAACCAATATATATTGAAACCAAAAGTGCTTTTGTTGACTAGGCATGAAAAGAGAACCTCATATGATGGTGAGGAGATAATAAAAAGCATGGAACCTATATTTGAAGACATGACCAAGAATATTATGAAATTATTTGAATTTTTGGCTATCCAAATTTGGGAAAAATATATTGATTTTAAGAAAACCAAGGGGAAAAAAGCATCAATTTGCTTGAAGGAGCGAAAGGAGGAGACCCATGAACCACCTGGTTCTGAAATAGGTTGAGTAGAAGAAGTAGTACATGAAGATGATCAAAATTCACTCCCAAGTGACTCTGAAAAATATGAAGAGACATCACATGAGTATGAAGAAGTTTTTATTGAAAATACTGAAGATAATTTTGAGACACATGCTACCTTGGAAATGAAACAAAGAGCATTTACTGATGGATGCTTGAACTATGAGGGAGTACCTACTGATGGGTGGTCACAAATCTATGTTGGTGACATAGAGATCAGATTTCAAAATGTTTCTGCAAGCAAAAATTCCATTAAACATGAAAATGAATACCTTGTAGCAATTGAAGCAGAAACAAGATCAACTTCCCCATCACCACTTGAGCTTCATGAAGTTGGTCCAAGCAAGAAGGAAGAAGATGAGGAGGCTCATTTGAAAGAGCCTCATTTTATTGAAGGGTACTTAAATATTAATGAAAAGAATATCCAAGAAGCCCTTAGCATACTCCATGACACTCAAGCATTTGTATCAAATTCTTGTTGGAGAGCTACTTCCTTGGAGGATCCATCCTTCCTTGAAGACATGGAGAAGATCCAAAGAGCAATGTGCAACATGAAAGGTAATTTCATGTCTTTTATTTTTGATAGAAAAAATACCATTGAGCTTATTGAATGGTTACATGAATCCCACTTTAAGAATAACGAAGTTATTTATAAGCTTACAATTCAAAATGAGGAACTTCTTGAAAAGTTGCAAGACACTTGTTTTTCCTTTGATGTTTCAGATTTTCATAAGGTAGATTGCTTGGAGGATTCTCATGACATGATGGATCATGAGAAACATGAAAAATTTTAGGTTCTTGATGTGCTTGAGGATTATAGTGATGAGATCCAATGACTAGTAATGGTGGAAGAGGAACTTGAGTTGCCTATTGAAAATGGTTACACAATTTTTAAAGAAGTGCATAATTCCACCACCTTGGAACCAACCCATGAGGAAATTTTTGCATTTTATAGGGAGGTGAATAATCCTACACCTATGGATACTTCAAATTATGAAAATTTTTCACTTACTGATCATTTGGGTGAGTTGGTTCTTTCTCCTACATCCTACACTTCTAAATTTTACAACAGTTATCCTAACGAAGTATGGATGAAAGGTTTCTTTTTGATGGTGCCACATGAAGAGCATGGACATTCTATTTCTCCTTTTGATGATGGAATTATTGGAGGACATTATTATTCACATTTTCAGCAGCATTCTTTGTTACTTTCTGATAATGCACATCTATGTGGATGCACCTATGATATGCATTTGAGTCACTTGAAGACTCATGGTTTTTATTTCTCAACACTTGGTTCATTTGATGTTGGAGGAACTTCATCCAACACTAGGGTGAATATACTTATGATAGGAGAAAATTTTTGTTACCAGCCACATACATTGTTATATATTTATGATTCACTCATTCATGGATGTATGGGTAAGACTTCTTTTAGTCATTTGAAGTCTCCTTGTTTCTGTTGCTCACTATTTGGTTCAAATTTGAGCGGAGATTCTTCATTCACTTATTGGATGAAAGAATACATGGCTGAATATTTTGATGCATATCAATTCCTTTTAGAGAAGCATTATAGGACATGGGATACTCACCTATGTCATTGGGGCAGATTTGATTGGTCACTTGAAGCATGTATGTACTTGGAAAATGGTAGTCTACTCACTGGGAGGTATAAGCACTTTCATGATTTCTTGGTGAGGAACCTCCTTGATGTACATTATTACTATGTTGTTATATACTTTTATGATATATATTATGCACTCATGATGTTTGGAAGAATTCATACAAGAAAATGGGATCCATGAATTATCTTTCCAAATGGTATGGGTTGGAGAGCACTCTTAATTGTTGGAGTGCAATGCAAGCAATGGGACCCTGGGATAGTTTTTAGTCCCATTGATTTCAAATTATTTGGGAAACAAGAAGTATGGGAGATGGATTCCCCATTTAATAAGGTGATTCTAATCATAGTAGTGCAGCAGCAAGCATGGTGGTTCCTCTCTGAAATGTTCATGAAATCTAAAAGACTCAAGGTGGGCAGCTCAGTGGCAACTTCAAAGAATCATACAGAAAGTAGGTTCTTCAACAACCATGTTTGAAATTGCTTGAGGAAAAGAAATATTGGGAAGGGAGGATTTTTAATGTCCCAAATTTTACATTGGGTCACAATGGACAAATCACATTTTCCATATTCATAAAAGTTGTCAAATGGATGCTAAAAGTCAAATAATTGCCAAGGTGGAAAATCACTAGTTTCCTAGCTTGGGGGTGGAAGCTTTGAGATTTGGAATAAGGGGGGTAATAAATGATGTTTATAAATTAGAAGGAGATAAATATTTAATAATGTATCTTATTAAATAAATAAAATATAAAATGGAAGTGACAATGGAGCATGAAGACACATGGAGACTATGGGGCCCACACTAGCTAGAATTCTTATGTTAAATGGTATCTTTCTCTTGAAAATTTGAATATATGGGAAGTCTAATGTTTTTGTATGGATTATAATGCTAATATACTTGTCCATATACTTCATAGGTATAATTTGGGATGAATTGTAACTTACATGGGAGAGGAAGAGCCCAATGGGAGTTTCATGGACACTTGGCTAGATTCCCCTTACATTTATGACATCTATGACATCAATGATGGAGATTCTATGACAGTTATGACACAAGTCAAATATGAAGGATGAAATATTGAAATAATGACATTTCAGGACTGAATATAGAATCTTAGAGGTTGAATTTGGGATTTGGAGAAGGACAAGAGGATCCTACTCAAATTTGGGAGAAGAGGGAAGGTGAAGAGAGAGGCCACATGGCATAGCATGAGCGACCACACCAATTCGACTTGGATTTGGTTTATGGATAGATTTGAATCCTTATAAGACTAATAATATTTATAAAATACAGGGATAATCCATGATAAGAATCTTTTTCTCATTTGTGAAATTGTCATTTGTGAATTGTGAGAGCTAGTGGATGACTAGTTTTCTTGCTTAAGCCAATTTCGAGGGTGAAAGATTCCCATCCTAGTTGGTGTTTGGAAATGCCACTCAGGTATTTCATGGAGATTTAATGAAGTCTTGTTTTCAGGTTTAATCTACAGGAAATCATGTGGATTCTTCTATTTCAGCACTCTCTCTCAACTATTTCCAGTTTTCACACCATATTCATGCCAATGGAGGGATTGCGCTTTGGGTGAGCTATTGATCCCTTTGTGGAAGATTATAAAGAAAATTATATTATGTGCTGATGTATATTCTATATATTTCATGTTAATAATACTCTCAGGTCAAAATACCCAAAATAATTCATGTAAAAATGTTGAACAATGAAGAAATAGTGTCATTTCCCCACTATCTTGTTGTGAACCATTGTAATGCTGATGATTTCGAATTGGGAGAGCCTTTAATTGTCAATTTATGATTGTAATCAGTTAAATATTCTGTTTTATTAATTCTCAAAAATTTTCAAATCGAAATTCCCAAGATTTGTATGTCAAAATGACTTTTAATGAGCAAACAATGACCATTTCCACTCTATTTTGATATATGCCATGGTAATGCTTATTATTTAGAATGGAGGAATGAATATATGATAAATATATGATGGATGGACTGTAAGTAATGTGTATTTCAAGTATCATGTTCATTACTTAATAATTGGAAGCCATTTTACTGATTTTTATTGCATTGGGAGAAGATTTGGTGCATTTTCCCCAAGGGTCGAAATTGTGACTTGGGAGTTGTTTTGGAAAGAGTCATAACAGCCTATATAAACTGAACCATGATGAATATGAGACTTTGAAAAGGTACCTTACACATACCCAACCTCTTTTCATAAATTCAAGTGACTTTGGGATCATTTGTGAAGCCATTTCTGGCAATTACCCAGGGGGAATTGGAGCCCCAATTTGCTAGTAAAGACTCCTAATTTGAATAGAACATTAAAAAAGTTTTTATGAGTAATTGGGAGGTCACAAAACATACATTAGAATTATATTTAAGTTATATTATCAGTCATGTACCTTCAAAGAAAACTTGGAAGCATTTGGGTCAATTTGGAGGTCTAGACATCAAAACTAGTCAAGAGCCAAAATTGTGCAAAAATTGGAAAATTGGGCATTTTAATAAAATTACAAAAATGGGACATTACAGAAAATCATGGGGAAAATTCCACACTACAGTTTTTTATAAGTTTGTTGCTGAATTTGTAACCAATTTTGGTCCTGTTTTGAGGTTGGTCTCAGGGGCCCAAAACGCTATAAGTATACCCTCCACAGAGGAAAAAAGGGTTGGAAGCCCTAATATTTTGTGTTTATTTAATTTTTATTTGCTTTAATACAAGTTACAAAGCCAAATTTAGGCCTTTAAATACAAGAATTCATGTGTATTTCTCAATTAGAGTCTTTTATGTGTATGTTTTTTCTGTTATTCTTTCTGCTATGTTTTAATCATGTCTTTGACTAGTGTATAATGGTCCAGAATTTGTATTTTTATGCTCTGGTTGTTGTTTTATACATTCACCAAATGTTTCTTCCAAAGTTGATGTAGAATTCATATTTTCGGTGCTCTGCATTGATAGACTGTCATCGTTCTTCCCTTTCCACCAGACCTAAAACATATCGACTGTAACTGAAGTACTACCTTTCTCTTACAAACATTTCCTTTTCAAAATAATATGTGTTTCTTGGTAATTGTGACTCCATATCCCAATACATCCTACCTTTTTTAAACCACCAATATTTGAATTTCATTCTGTGACAATATATCTAGCCTTAATAAATATCTTATGAGAGATCCCTCTCTGGAAACATGGAATCTGACTCACTTTCCTAAATGGTTTTTGTTGTTACCTTGAGTTCCTCCTTTCCACAACCTTAGGCACGATTCTGAGTGCTAACACCTTCTAAGACACTTTGCCTCGTCATTAAAAGGTTAACATTAGTGTATTTCCTTCAAATAAACAATGCCGCACCTTGTCAATATGTAATTTAACCATATGGACTCATTCGCTGAATTAACATCGCGGGGATGAGGATGCATTGTAGAAAGTTTGGGGATGAAAAATAACTAAAATCATTATCTAACATGTGCAAGGCTCGGAGTGTGAACATGTGAAAGTTTTGGACGAAATTGTGGGAAGATGAGCATGTGACAGGATGCTATTTGTGGTTTTGCAAATGGTCACAAAAGAATCGTCCGAGGAAATCCATAATAAGGAAATTAGAAGGGAAGATGAGGGAACAAAAATATTCATACTATCTTATATTTGATATTTAAAGGGGGGAGAAACCCTGTTTTGGTGCTAAAAATTAAAACAAAAATTTTGATCTCAGGCCTTCTCTGTCTGGAACTAGAAATGGACGGGCCGCTTGTCGAGGAAAGGGTGGGAGTGGGAACCCCAACCATATTATTACGATGGAATATAAAAAGCTTCACACTTCAAAATTCACTTTCTTTTATCCCTCTACAAGGTACTGTTAGTTTTTCATCACTTTAAGCTAGCATTATGATCTTAGGATCTTTTCACTAAGAGAATAACAAGCACAACAATAAAACATAAGCACATCACAAGAGACAAGAGACAAAAAGAGTTTTATTCAGGGAAACCATAAAGGAGAAAACCTCGCAACTTCCTCTAAGATAGAATCAGCACCAAAACAGTAAGAGATCTCCCAAAAACAACAGTAGTCTTCTGTCTTCTGTCTAGTCCCAAAATTTTCTTCTCCAGTAGTGCGCCACACTTGGGAGAGCAAGTGATGTATTTCACAAGTGTTAAATAGAGAGACTCTCACTCTCTATTTATATTCATCCTTTCACTTGAATTGCATTTTCACACGTAGGCTCAACCTAACAATTACTACTCGAGCCTACACCTTAATTAGTGTATAATAACCCGAGTGCCCCGAAACTGTGGGGACTTACCTAATGACTTGAGATGACTTGATTACATTATTAATCCTCCCGATCAGAACATCAGGGCATGACCACATGACTCAAATACATAATAGAAACATCTCGAAATAAACATCGGGTTACAATACATAAGATACATAGAAGAATACATTCCGAAGTTACATATACATCAACACTCCCTCTTAACTAGGAAGGTATTCTTTCGACACAATTTTCAGCACTAGTCTTCTTCTCTGTATCAGCTGGATCATCTCGTATTCAAGTCATCTTCATATTCAAGTCATCTTTGTCTTCAAGTCATCTTTGTCTTCAAGTCATCTTCGGATCTGGATCATCTCTCGATCTGGATCATCATAGAACATCATCACTGGATCTAGATCATCTCTCGATCTGGATCATCATTACTGGACTGGATCTGGATCATCACTCGATCTGGATCACTACTTCTGGATCATAATTACTGGATCTGGATCATCACTCGATCTGGATCAACACTGGTGCTATGTCATGATTCTTCTCATCATAGGAAGTTCTACAGAGCTAGCCCTTTTTCATGCTGGTTGTAGGCCTACCCTCATGTAGGTCTTCGCCCAGCACTTATATCTGACCTGCTCGTCAGAAAGGCATTCCTAGCACTCACATCTGATCATGTAGTAAACTACAATCCCATCAGAAAGGCCCAGCACTCACATTCACCAGCATGATAGGACACACCTACTATCATCTGTGGAAAGGCACAGCGCTCACATCCACCAGCATGGTAGGACACACCTACTACCATCTGTGGAAAGGCTCAGCACTTATAATCACCAGCATGGTAGGACACACCTACTACCATCTGTGGAAAGGCTCAGCACTTATAATCACCAGCATGGTAGGACACACCTACTACCATCTGTGGAAAGGCTCAGCACTTATAATCACCAGCATGGTAGGACACACCTACTACCATCTGTGAAAATGCTCTGCACTTACAATCACCAGCATGGTAGGACACACCTACTACCATCTGTGAAAAGGCTCTGCACTTACAATCACCAGCATGGTAGGACATACCTACTACCATCTGTGAAAAGGCACCGCACTTACAGTCACCAGCATGATAGGACACACCTACTATCATCTGTGAAATGGAATAGCACTTACAGTCACCAGCATGATAGGACACACCTACTATCATCTGTGAAAAGGATCAGCACTTACATCCATCCAGGCGGGAACACATCCTGCTCACAATGATGGAAGGGCATGCACTCATATATGATCATGAGGGGAACACATCCCAACAATCATATTAGAATGGCCCCCAGTCCTCCTCGACTGAGCTACCTAGTAACTGACCAGGTGCCTCCATTCTCTTAGAGAATGGTAGTTTCCCTTACATCCGACCTGCTCGTCGGAATGGCCAACACTCACATCTGACATGGAAGGAACTTAATCCTTTAGCCATGAGCAGAATGGTTCAGCCCTTACATCTGACCAAGTGGGAACAAATCCCTCTATCACATCAGAATGGCTACTCAGTTCTTACACTGAGTGGT
>LPNX010879456.1:348194-374140 GCA_001517045.1 Pseudotsuga menziesii | reverse complement strand
AAACACTGGATTCTTTGACAACTTCACGCAACTCTGGTTGTCACAATGTATACAAGTAGCATCTAACTGGAGATCAAATATATCAGACAGTAGCTTCCGCATCCATACTACCTCACAACTAGCTGAACAAGCTGTGACATACTCTGCTTCAGCCGTACTCAGTGCCACACAGGATTGCTTCCTTCTAAACCAAGAGATCACACCTGATCCCATACTGAAGCAACATCGCGAAGTACTCTTCCTGTTGATGGCACTACCTGCCCAATCTGAATCAACATAACCTTCCAGGTTAATCTTCTGATTCGCATCGTACTTGAGCCCATAATCAATTGTACCCTTCAGGTACCTCAGAATATGCTTTGCAGCAGTCAAGTGAACACTTCTCAGATTTGTCAGGTACTGGCTCAAGGTGTTCACAACAAAGCAAATATCTGGTCTCGTGTTCGTCAGGTACATCAATGACCCAATCATCTGATGATACATCGTAGCATCAACCGTCTCTGATGAAGCATCACTCAATAGCTTCAGGTTCGATTCCATAGGTGTAGCCATATCCTTGCAGTCCATCATCCCGAAACTTTTCAGGATCTCTACTGCATACTTCCCTTGTCCAAGGAAGATTCCATCTGTACTCTGCCACACCTCCATACCTAGAATAGTAGTGCATCGACACATAACAGGAGCATCACTGGTCTTCCACCTTCAACCTTGGATCAAAGGTTGGAATCCACTTTACTCTCAGTAAAGCCTAGAATCATCAGTAATCTGCTCATCCTGTCGTACCATGTCGAACCTCAGGATCTTCTACAATCACTCCTTTTGAAGCGGAGCATCATACTCCCTCTGTCTTCTGTACTCTATGCACTGAAACATTTTGTACTGGAGTGACAAGTAGTATCCATCTAGGATCACTGGATACTAAGATCCTCTATCTTGAACTTCTTCAAAAGTTCATATTGCACCCATCTGTGACCTTGTCATCCTCTATCAACCTTGTAGCAAAGGTTAATATATTCATCAAGCTCATCATGTATGTGTTATCCCATGGGTGTCTTTTGATTATGCATGTCATGTGACTTCACTTCTATTAGCTATAAATGTTTCTTCGTAGACTATGCCTTCTCTTCGTGAGAAGCCTCATGCTATGAATCTTTCTTTGTATCCCACAATGTTTCCATCTACTGCATGATGGAACTATGAACTTCTCTTCAGGTCTCGATACTACGCCCTGACATCATTCTTCTTGAACTGGTCTTCCATTTCTTCTTAGTTACTTCTTCTTGTCTGGAAGGTTCTGCATCAATGATGTCACTGCATTCATCATATTATACTTTGTCTTGAAATGTCGTCACTTGTTCTTCGGAACAAGTCTTCAATCTTCTTTGCTTGTAGGTGATTATGTATGCAATCTTTCCTACAAGACAAATACATTTGTATGGTTAGAACATTTCATAAAGAATATTCATACTGGAAAATACTTATGCATAAATATATGATCATGCAACTACTTTAGCCAATACAACATTCATCCATATCTCATTGAAACTTTCTAGATGCCTTCCATCTCTACCAGGACAACATTGAGATTGTGCACTAATCCAATATGTCAGCAAAGAGGTTTCATTCTAGATAAGTAGCAATGGAGAATTTGTATAGCCCCATGAGCTACTTACCCATCACATGCATATTAGTAGTATTCTGTCATTTAATGCAAACATCCTATCATGCATAATACAATAACTTAATACAAACAAATGCATAACAAAATAATATAATGAAATGACAATTGAATACTTATCTTTATTTGTTTCGAGGGTAGATTCCTTCTTGAGCCTTCAGCTTCATCGTCTTCTTCAAAAAAGTGAAGGTGGATAAGAAGTCCTTCAAGAGTTGAGTTCTTCATATTCCTCATTGATTGAGGGATCTTCTTTGGATGGCGATATCTTGATCTTCAATTGCTCCCATCTTCTCTTCTCTTCTTATGATTCAAGCTTCTTCTTCTTCCCAAAGTTTGCTGAAAGTAATCGCTTCCTTCTGGAACACATTCCTTGAATGAATGAGTTCCACGATCCTGGGAGGACATTCAAGGTGGCCATCATCACTTCCACATTCTTCACTTTTTCTTTTACCGCTTCAAGTTGTTCTTTGATTTGAGAGACTCTTATGACTGCATGGTCTTTGCATTCTGGATCTTCACATTCTTCAACTAGTTTCTTTAAGTCATATTCTGATTTTTTTCTTCCCTTCAAATAGCTTGAAATTCTGGAAGACCTTCAACAGCTTTGCTTGCAAAAGGTAGTGCTCTGTAATGCCAAAGCTCATTTGGCTCTACTGTGTCATGGATCAAGGCCTGTTTTGGATATCCCTTCAATTTGTACAAGCCTCCTTCTTGTTCTTCAATCACTACCACATCGTCGATAGTCTTTCCTTTTGGCCATATGATGACTTGACCATCTATGAATGTAGCCCGCATTCCTTTTGCATCAATGCTGAAATGGAGAGAAGGTTCTTCTTCAATCCTAGAACAAACAATAATTCTTTCATTGTTAGAGACTTACCAGAGTCTAGCTTGTATGAAGATTCCCCACTACCTGTTATTGGATATTGGTAGTCATCTCCTAGTTTCACCTTGTGAGGTGATTCATGTTCTGACAGTCTTACAAAGGATTCCTTGAATCCCGCCATATGTTTGGAAGCCCCACTGTCTATAAGCCAATCATCACTTCCATGAGTAATGTTACCTATGAGAGCTGATATCAGAACATATTCATCCTTGTTTGAAGAATCTTCACTTTCATATATGGATCTCTTTCTGGATGGTTCATCATCCTCTGCAGCATGAACATGATGTCTTCTTTGGCCTTGACCAAGTTCTTCTTGTGAAAGGCTTCTAACCTCGTCTCCCTTTGAAACTGGAATCTCTATACTCAGGTAGGTGTCCAATCGAGTTTCTTCAAAGAGATCAGATACTTCCAGGCTTTGAATTTGTAAACTTCCCCAAGCTTGCCACCAAGCTGATGTGATATAACATATTGAAATGAGAACCTCAAATGGAAATAGCAAAGGATTAGATCTTACCGATTTGAGGTGTCTGTCTTTGTCCCGGAGTTCGCTGATCTAGGGTTTGTCACAGAAACCCTAATTTTAAAAACTTGGAATATTTTAGATATTATTGGATAAAAATATATATCTCTTCAAATGTAGCTGTCCAATGTACTCCTTTTCTGAAAACAGTGGAGGGAAGCTCCCGGAACAGGAAGCCCTAATTTTCCAATTTCTTCTGCAGAAATGCATGTTACTGTTTCTGTGATATCTCTGAAATTACTGCTCCTATGTGTCTGAAATTTCACACTGAGGTAACCTCGCATGTCCCTGATCCAAAAACACAAGTTTCATCCAAATTGGTTTCACCATTTGGGATTTATGATCCTTTTCCCAAGGTGACCTGTTACAGGACTGTTTAGAACAGCGAAGTTGTATGGCATGCCACGTGTCACTGGTTCATCTTCCGAGTCTGATATTCGGACCACCAAAATTGCAGTCCGTTCGATTTTTGGAACATCTTCTGGAATTCCATTTGGACCTCTGTAGCTCAAGATATTGCAGATATCCCCAGATGTGCTGTTCAGGGATGAATTCTGGAAGAGGCTGGAACCCTAACTTGGAGAGATCATATATCTTGGAGTACAGAAAATATGAGTCTGATTTTTGGACACAAGATTCATCAGGATTTTATCTTCATCCTCTGTAATTTTCAGCTTCTGAGACATCGTCAATCTTGGAATATAGCGACTGTACCAAAACTTAGCAATTTTAGTATTTAGGGTTTCTCCTAGCTCAGGGTCAAACTAGGGTTTGACTTTCCTGGAGTTTCACCCAACCAAATTTCTTGATCCAGGTCTCTAAACTTCGGTTTTGGTGAGGAAAAAAATCCTATGCAGGTCTCACTCAAAAAATTCCTCTTCTGTAGAAAGCCCTAATTTCCACATCGAAAACTAAAAGTGCTCAAAATCGAATTCCGCTTCGACAGAAAGATGCACCCTTCAATGGAGAGTCATCCTAGCATACTTGTGCTGATAATTTGTGGAGGAATATCTACAAAATAGGAATCCCTAGTTCCTGTAGCTGCACAATGTCTTCTTCTCAGGTTAGCTCTGATACCATGTTAGTTTTTCATCACTTTAAGCTAGCATTATGATCTTAGGATCTTTTCACTGAGAGAATGACAAGCACAGCAATAAAACATAAGCACATCACAAGAGACAAGAGACACAAAGAGTTTTCCTCGGGGAAAACATAAAGGAGAAAACCCCGCAACTTCCTCTAAGATAGAATCAACACCAAAACAGTAAGAGATGTCCCAAAAATAGCAGTAGTCTTCTGTCTTCTGTCTAGTCCCAAAATTTCCTTCTCCAAGTGATGTATTTCACAAGTGTTAAATAGAGAGACTCTCACTCTCTATTTATATTCATCCGTTCACTTGAATTGCATTTTCACACGTAGGCTCAACCTAACAATTACTACTCGATTCTACACCTTAATTAGTGTATAATAACCCGAGTGCCCCGAAACTGTGGGGACTTACCTAATGACTTGATATGACTTGATTACATTATTAATCCTCCCGATCGGAACATCGGGGCATGACCACATGACTCAAATACATAATAGAAACATCCCGGAATAAACATCGGGTTACAATACATAAGATACATAGAAGAATACATTCCGAAGTTATATATACATCAACAGGTACATCTTGCAATTTTTTCTTGAGGTCTTCTGTTGTTGGTGATACACTTGTATGTTTTCTTCCCATTCTAGCTTCGAGCTGTAAATTTTATTGACCAATTCATCAACATCCCTATGCAACTTGAATTCCTTCTCTAAACTTTCCCAGAGGTGCCTCCAAATTTTGGTGAAGTGCGTCTTAGTGAACTCCTCCTTCTAGCCATTGGAAATATCCCATAGTATAACAAGAAATGACTATGTTTAAGGTTTTTGGTTCATGAAGAAATGTATATTTTTGTGATCTCATAGGTAATTTTCTCATCATTTAGATGGTCTATAATCAAGCATGCATTCATATATTTACTTGGGATTCTCTTTATTTACACAAGAACATGAAATACATGCCTTCTGGTCTTGTACAATTTGTAGTACATACCTACCAAAAATCTCTCATTGACCATGGAGATCGTGACTTCTATTCCCTTTTATGATATTTTTCATCTCTGTTTGCAATCCATTACCCTGCGATTTCTTGAGGGATTAAGATAGAGAATATTACACTAACTCCAACTTCACCATTATTCTCACACTCGATTTCATTGTGCATTATGTGTAGATTTTCAAAGTGGCAGATCACGCCATCGTTGAAATTCCACACCCTATCGTCTATGTTGGTTAGCTTTTGGATGGTCTGAGCTCGTTGATTTGTAGAAATTCTGAACCTATGTCAATTCAATATCCATTTTCGTATAGCTTTTCTTTCTCTAGCTTTACCAGCCAAAATAGCTTGACAAACTGGAGCTAGTGTCTTCCCCAGCTATCATTGTGATTGGAAACCCTAACGGGGAAGCAAATAACAATATTGGTGGAGACAGATTCACTCTTGTCCTTAATCAGTCACATTCATTCTTTTTCAAAATGGGATGTGGGCCCAACACTAAAACTAGGGCTGATCTATTAGCTCTTTGGGCTCTGCTTGTATCGACATTATCCATGGGTATGCATTCTCTTTCTATGCGGGGAGATTCCTTTGTGATTATAAATTGGACAAATTCAAAAGCAACTCTTTCAGCTTTGAATTTGGATTATTGGTGTGACAAAATTACATAAATCAAACATGTTTTTTTCACTTTACTTTAGGCATGTCTACAGGGAGCACAATATGAGTGCATATCGCTTATCCAAGGAAGCACTTAATATGAAGGTTGGCCTTCTCTCCTTCTCGAAACTTTTATAAGGAGAAATCATTGAGGAAGGCATGATTCAACTCTTTTAAGAGACTTTTCTATTTTAAGTGGCATACTAATTTTTGCTTCTTATTACGTATGGGATTCTATATCCTTTTATATGTTTTAGTTGGGGATATATTCTTTGTTTGATCACCCTATGGTTTGTTTTTTCCACCCTTGATTCCTCCTTGGATAAGTTGTCTGGGATCTTTATGTTCTCCTTGTGGTATTGTTTCTTATACACTCATTCATATATGGGATTTTGCGTATTGTCCCTCTCCTTGGGAAAGCTTATGTTTTTATCTCTCCTCATGTTTGGAATGACTTTTTGTCATGACATTGTACAAGTTACCTTTGATTCATAATGAATATCAAGGAACACTTATTTTTCTTCCAAAAATATTGGCATTAGTCCGCAGCTTCTCATTTAGAAGTATCTACTCATACTCAAGGAGTCAAGATTAGTTTCATATAAATGATCCTTAACTCCAATCATGAGTAGTGCAAGATTTATTTCATCACCATTAATGCATCACCCTCATATCCTATCCTGAATGAATTGAACAATCCCCTTGAATTTGGTAGCACCAGCCAATACAACAACAACCTTGAGAGTACTTGCATTTGTTCAATAAATGTTGTGCTTATAGGAAATCCTTTGAGCCCTAGTAGACCTGACATACTTTAACTTCTACTAGATATTTTGAAAAAATTAGGTTTTAAATACATAATAAATATAAAATCATAATTATCTTGATGGATTTATGTCTAATTTTGAAGTTAATCATGGATGGGTTTAGTTTACTAGGTTTAAATTTTCTATCCTATAGAATTCATGCCATCATGGATATCTTACAAATTGTACTGATTTTATTTCTTTTTTTCTCATGCAGGTTTCACTTTGGGTTTCTAGATTTATTTGGTATTTCAATTGTGAAATATTCAACGAGATGCCAAACAACGACCATGGAAAGAAAGCATCAAAATAGATGGATGTATTATGATACTTTCAGAAGTGGCAATCCAAGAATCCAGATTCTCTTCATGATTCAAACTCTTCTGAGAAACCCATCAATGAGAGAGATGTAAACACTTCTGAGAAAGCATCTAATAAACATATAACGAATGCTAAAACAATTTCCTCTAGTGAACAAAGTGAGATAAATGCAATTCAGCTATAAATTGGCAATGATAATGTTGAAGGTTTTTCCTTGGTAGGAAACACAAATCATTCATAATCACGGAAAAAGGAAGAAAGGCCAATGGGACATAGGGAGACAATTCCAATCGGAATGGGCCTAAAATTTTCCTTTTATTGAACCAGTATCTCCAATAAATGAGAAGGAAGCTTCATGAGAAGTTAAATGCATTGTATATAGTTGGAAACTGGGTAAGGCAGTAAAATTTCAAATGAAGTTAGATACAATAGGGCATGCGGGAAAGATTTATGTCAAGCGAATTCAAAATGGTGAGGAGAATTCTATTACCAAATGGAAATATTATGAGGAATTTCAACATGTCAAATATCAAGAAGAATATAATAAATACTTAATAAGTAAGAGTAAACTTGAGGCAAGTGGAGGGACTATCACATCTCTATTTGGAAAAACAATGGAAATAAATTTACTATCCAAGACGACGCAATTAAGCACTGCATTTCACATCTTATCTAGAGATCGTCCTATGACAGATTATCCAGACTATAAGAACTATGTGTCTTTTCTTGAAGTATTGAATTTTCCATCTTCTCACGGGTCTGTAATGAGTGGTTGGGAATAGGAAAAATATCTAGCGCAAGTAGAAAAGGATGATTTGAAAGAGAAAATTGTAAATGCCATATTTTTTTCACTATCTTTGGATGAATTTACAACTATTGATAATAATTCATGGATATGCACGAGTATTTATATGGTTAATAGTCATACTAGTCATTCATATCTACTTGGGATTCAAAAAATGAAGAAGATTCCTACAGCTGGAAATATTTACGAACATGTTATTAATAATTTGAAATAAATTGGTGGTATGGATGATTTAATGATCGCAAAAACATTGGTATGTGTTGGAGTAGATGGAGCATCAATCATGCAAGGACAAAGTAATGGAATTTATGTCAAAATAAAACTATTAGCTTCACTGTTTATGATCAGTATTCATTGTATGGCTCATAGGATGAATCTTGCATTTAAAATAGTAAGCAAGTTTCCACTTGTTCCAAAAGTTGAAGACCTTGTACGTGAGACTCATGCATACTTTTTTCATAGTCCTAAGCGATTTACAGAGTTTCAACAATTTGTAGATGGTATTATAGATGGAAAAAACTATTAAAAGATCTTGATACAAGATGGATTTCAATGAATGGACTAGATCAAAGACTATTCAGTGAGTACCAATCATTGGTAGGGGTGATGTATGAACATTTCTTTAGTGTAGACAAAGCTCAGGATCTTCTCTTTCGACTAACTGATATAAATACATTATTAACATTGGCTGAAATTCTTCATTTGCTTCATGAAATGAATGTCCTTGTGAAAATGGCTTAGAGTCATACAATGTATATATATGCTAGGGTATTTAACAAGTCCAACGTTTAACGGTTGGACTAATCTCATTGATATAAAAATATTGAAAATTATTTGAAGTTTGATGAAAAAGGGAGACTATGTATGTCAGTGTGTGGGTATATGGTTCCCTTTCATTATGTTAGTAAGATGGGACAAACCACCAAAGAGTGTCATGTGTGAAGAGACCAGTTCAATGATATTGTTATTTCAATGAGACACAAATGTTGAAACTATTAAAATAATTGAGAGGGGGGGGGGGTGAATCAGTTATTTCTAAAGCTTAAACCATTTTCAATATTTAAACCATTATTAATGATTACAGATTTACAGCTATGATAATGCAACAAGTATAACAGAAGGAATGATGATCATCAAGCACACACACATGATAGAGACAGACAAATATTCATCTTTATTTGATCACCTACTCAAATGAGGTTGCAACCTCTATTTACAAATTCCTTCTTGCAGAGAGCACCAAACCTCATGTTTTTCCTAGAACCTACTAAAATAACACTCTCCAGCTACTATTGGATGGAAGCACCAACTTCCACTTGTATAAGATCCAACTTGTACAGAGAAGACAACATGTTTTTCCTAGAACCACCCTACCACCCTTGTTCCTTAGATTTAAACACGTTCATTACAATATGTAGAAAAACAGATATAACAATGCATACGAAATATGTTCTGATCTACATCTGAATTTTATTATGCGCCTTTGTTGCCCTCATTGTCTATGTTTCGGATATTCTTGAAAGAACCCAAATTCTTATTTCATTCCGCAATCCCCACTTCGACGATGATCCATGCACTATCTCTCTGCCTACAGAGAGCACACATGCTTATCTTCACCCGCATCCTCTTATACTTATCAATGTTTGAACCCTTGACCTGTTTGTATGCCTGACTATTCATTTTCATAACTAATCAAAACCATTCGATGCCTGAGATAACCCAACATTCCCAAAATTAAATCGTCCCCACAATTGTAGATCGTGTGGTAGATATCTGAAGGTGATAAATATCTACAGCCAAAATGAATTTCGCAGGTGAAAGAGCGCGTAGGATAAAAGGGAATAAAATTTGTGAAATATAAATCTAATCATTGGGAATATGATCAAGATTAATAAAGGAGATTAATCACCAAAACAGATCAATGGTAGTGAGTTATTTTTCAAAGAGAACTAGCACAGATTAATAAAATCTTGATGAGCATGAAATTTATATGAAATATTCCTTGTGATATTTTAGGTCTACCATCAATCTAGATCTGACATTCCTCGCTGTTTCGTAGATTCAACTAGTAGGTGAGATAACGATGGAAATGGGAGCGAAATTTTAATGCAATTTAGTTTTGTTCTATTTGGATTCCGTCGTTGATCAAAGTTGGCAGAGATCCAATGCCTAAGGATGATTTTTCTCATTGAAATAGCTAGAGTGTAAACACAAATCATGGACACAAAATTACTGTGAAATCCAGTTCACCACAGAATTGGAGTCCGCTCTTTGTTGAGCGCTTCTTGGGACATTGGCCGGGTTGGTTAGATTTAGTGGTTCTACTAAATTTAGAACCGACTAGATTGTGTGACAGTCGATGCAGAGACTACATAGAAGTGGATCCTGGCATATTATTTCCACCTTTCGATTTCCACCTTCCGCATTTTTCATTCCACTGGTGCACACTAGGTTTTCGAAACCCATATTATTTTAGACTTTGATTTCTCATCTTTTGCATTCCTCCTTCTGCTTTCTGCCTTTCACATTTCTTTTGAACCATTGATTTCTTTGTGGGTTCACTCCTGACTGTCGGATCTCTGTACAAAACATCGATTCTTCTGAGTCTTTTGATTATTTCTCCAAGTCCTCTTCTTATCTGGATCCTATTCCATGTTTTTCCATCAATGAAAACCATATCACCATCTTATTTGTTTCCATATGATTGCAATACTTATCATAATTCCAACAATATCCCTGTTTGGCATTGATGGCAACCTTCAAATTTTGGATACATGGTGTACTTGTAATCACTAACTGTTTATCATCTGTAACAAAAAAAATTCTCCCATTTAACATCAATTTCAAAGAATATTCTATATCACATCTCCCCCTATCAAAGTGGACATGTTAGTTGGAATACGATATGATGCCCAACTTTTGGCGTAGATACTTAAACTGTGTCTTTGGTAAGGGTTTAGTGAATATATCAACAATATGTTCTATAGAAGAAACAAAATTCAATTGAACCACTATGTTTGTAACCTATCCCTTAAGAAGTGATACTTAATAGGTATGTGCTTAGTTTTGGAATGAAGGACTGTATTTTTGGACATAATAATGGTGCTAGTATTATCATAATGGAGAGGAATGGGATCAACGTATTTTACCTCCATGTCTGCCAGTGTTTGGATCATCTAGAGTATTTGTGTACAACAGGTGGCGGGAGCAATGTATTCAAATTCTGTAGTGGATACAGATATCAATCCTTTCTTCCTACTCAGCCATGCGACTAAATAATCTCCCAAGAAGAATTCACCTCCACTTGTGCTCTTTCTTTCATCCAAACAATTTTCCCACTCAGCATCTGAATATGCAGTTAAATGGATATTCTGATTTCTAGGATACTAGAGACCATAAGTCAATGTGCCCTTCAAATATGTAAATATCCTCTTAACAGCCACCAAATGAATTTTCTTAGGAGAAGAATGAAATCTTCCTACCATTCTAACAACTTGCATTGTATTAGGACAAGATGTTGTGATGTATAAGAGACTTCCCATCATTGACCAATATGCTCTTTGATCAACATCAGGTGAAATATCATCCTTTCCAAGTTTACAACCAACAACCATAGGTGTGTTAATAAATGACGAATGTTCCATATGAAATCTATTCAACATCTCCTTCAGATAATTCTCTTGGGAGAGAAATAAACCTTCAGAACTCTGAATAATGATAATACCAAGAAAGAATGACAATTCTCCTATCATTGACATATCAAACTCAAATTGCATGGCATTAACAAACCACTGAATAAAAGAAACATTAATGCATCCAAAAATAATGTCATCCACATAAACCAAAACAACTAATAGATTATCACCTTCATATTTGATATACAAGTTACTGTCAATAGTACCTTTCTTGAATCCTTTGTCCTGTAGATATTTATCCATTCTATAATACCAGGCTCTTGGTGCTTGTTTCAATCCATATAGATCCTTCTTCAGTTTGTAGACATTGTCAGGATTGTCTGTCAATTGGAACCCTTCAGGTTTGTCTATATAGACTTCTTATTATAGATATCCATTGAGAAAAGTTGACTTAACATCCATCTGATACACTTTGAAGTTATTATGAATGGGATAGGAAAGAAACATTCTGATAGATTCCAATCTTTCCACTGGTGCAAAAGTTTCATCAAAATCATGTCCCTCAACTTGTGCATACCCCTTACAGACCAATATGGATTTATTCCTCACAATTTGTCCTTGTTCATTCATCTTGTTTTTAAACACCCACTTGGATCCTATTACATTTTTATCTGCAGGTGTAGGAAACAAATCCCAAGTATTATTCTTCTCAATCTGATCAAGCTCTTCATTCATGGCTTTAATCCAATATTCATCCTCATTGGATTCTTCAAAATTCTTGGGTTCCATTGTAGATAGGAAAGCAATCAGAGATTGTTCTGAATCTTTAATAAACTTCCTTCTTGTCTGAACTCTTTTATTCTTGTCACCAATTATCTGATTTTCAGGATGATTCTTCTGAACAATTCTGGAAGGTGGTTTTGTTTCTGTCTATTGTCTTGAATCTTCCTGAATGTTTGCACTTTCATCATATGACTCTGAATATTCTTTTTTTCTGATTCTTGGACCTATTCTTCCTTAACTTCAATTGTATCTTTTTTATTTGGTTAAACACTTCTTATTTGAATATCTATTACAGGGATTCCTTCATTGATTTTAATGTCAATATAATCAAACAATTTATGCAGCCTCATATTATAAGTGTATCCTTTACTTTTTGCAGCATATCCTAAGAAGATACCTTCATCATCCTTGTCATCATATTTTCCAAGATGTTCATCATTATTTTTAATATAACATTTACTTCCAAAGACTTTAAAGTGTTTGATAGAAGCAGGTATTGCAAACCATAGTTCATAAGGAGTCTTATCACTGTTTGGCCTAAAGTTATCTTTGTTAAGATTATGGACAACTGTGTGAATTGCGTCTACCCAGTATGTCTAAGAAATATTCCTTTCATTCTTCATTGATCTTTTCATCTATTGTACTGACCTATTATGTCTCTCAACTACTCCATTATGCCACAGAGTCCCTGGAATAGTGTATTCTCTTTTAATTCCATGTTTATCACAAAAATATTTAAAGTCTCCTTAACTGAACTCTCCTCCTCTATCATATCTTATTGCCTTCAGTATTTTTCCTGTTTGATTCTCAGTCAGAGGCTTAAAAATTTTGAACTTTTCAAATGCTTCAAATTTTTCTTTTAGAAAAGAAATCCATGTGAGTCTAGAATAATCATCAATGAACAACATAAAATATATTACTCTTCTCGTGTCTTCCTTTATTGATGGTCCACACAAATCCATATGTACTAACTAAAGTGGTTTGTCTGTTGATGTGAAGTTATTGGATTTAAACTGTGTGTGAGTCAATTTTCCCATTTGACAAGGTTTACAAACAGAGTCATATGGTTTTATATTTTTGGAAGATCTTTTACTGCCCCATTTTTCACAAGCTTGATTATATGATCAAAGTTTAAATGTCCAAGTATCCTTTGCCAAAGCCAACTTTCATCATACTTGCTTAGATGTCATTCTTCTTTTCCTTCTTTCAATACATAGACATTGTTTTCTTTTCTTATGCCTTTTGCAACCAACTGTTCCGAGGGTACATATTTTATCTTGCAATATTTAGAAGTGAAAACAACTTCACATCCTGTGTCACAAACCTGAATGGCACTAAGAATATTATGCTTCAGTCCATATACAAACAAAACATATTGGGATTTCCATTTTCAATTACTCAACTTTACTATTCCATTTCCTTTCATTTTCCCTGGAGCATCATTTCCAAAAGCTACATTTCCTAATTTATTTTCACTTAGAGAAAAAAACTTACTTTTATTAGCAGTCATGTGTTTGGAACATCCAGAGTCAATATACCAAGGACCTTTTTTCCTTTGAACAGAAAGCATTAATCCACATTTTTTATTTTCTTTATTCTTCCAAACTTTAGCACTTTCAGTAGAGTAATTCACTCTTGGGTATGATTTGTAGTCCTTTAGATGACAGTTTGAATCCTTGTGTCCAAAATCATGACAAACATAACATTTTGGGTCATTGTACAATATATGAAAAGAGTTGTTATATCTATCATAGGTTATTCCTTTAGTTGTGAACTCAGTTGTATGTTTTTCTTGTTTATGTGCTGACTTTCTTGTTCTATGTCGCAGTAATTGATTGTTTGTTGATTGCATATTTCTAAAATTAAATGCACAGTTTGTAGCTTTGTGGCAAAAATTAGAACAACAATAACAGTAATGATGAAAAAAACTTTGTTACTTGAATCTTGGTTGTCTTCCCGTTTGTTGAATTTTTTTTCAAGCAATCCTTTGTTGATAATTATGATTTGAATTTATGATCCTAGTACTTGTTTCATTTCCTTTTGTTTGAACAGTATGTTCAGATTTTGACTGTTTGCTTCTTGAACCTTCTTCATAGCCAAGACCTTTTTTTAAGCATGGTGACCTTTTCTTACTCATAATGTTGTTCAGTTATTCTTAAGCTTTAATGCTTGACATATTTTGGTGATACAGAGTTTGAAATTTATCCAATTCTTTCCTAGTTGTCACTACTTCTTCTTCCAAAGCTTCACATCTCTTTTTCCCTTTTGTTAATTGTTGTTTTAGAATTTATTCTATTTTATTTTCCTCTTCTAATTCCAATTTTAACAGGGAAATGTATTCACTTGGTTATTTACCATTCTTTTCATACTGCATCAATAAATTTTTTTTTCCTCTTCTTTAGTCTGAGTTTGTCAATCTCCTCGAAAGCGCTGATTAGTTCACCTTCCATATCAACCATAGCTTCTTCATCATTCTGGTCACTTTCTGTACATTCATTTCTAAAATATTCTATGGCCATGTTAACCCAAAAATCCCCCACTCAGCTCTCAATGGCCTACACCACCCAAGGACACCATCTCACGACCCTCATATCACTCCATTAGACCCCCACACCCTCAAAATAGCCTAAGGATGAAAAAAGGGCTTAAAAACCCCAAAAAGGAGCCCAAAATACTCTCCTAGGAGCTAAATCCCCCAAAAAGGGGCTAAAACCCTAAAAGGAGCTAAATTTAGGGTGGAAGGGGCCAAATCCCTGATCAAGGGCTTAAAACCCTAAAACCCCTTGAAAAAGCTATAAAAGGAGGGTGGGGGGTCAATCTCAAAACACTTCTCCCTTGCATACTATTATGATGCTCGTGGATTCCTTGAGACCCTTTGTCTTTCAAGCCACCCACAAAACCTCTCCTCCATCTCCATTGAGCCATTTCTCCCCCATCCAAGAGAGGTGCTTCCACAAGTTAGGGCCTGGTGGCCCATTTCCACCCAAAGAGAAGGTATAACCATGTTTGATGTTTTGTTTCTTTGCTTCTTAGTTTTCTTTGCTTTCTAACCCATGTTTCATTTGTAGGTTTATGTTTAACATTGTTTTGCAGGTATTTCAGTTTATTGTAGCTTAATCTTTGCTTGAAGGTCTTTGGAGGCGGAACCCTAACTTGTGTTTGCAGAGGGGTTCACCATTGTTTCCATCTTTGCTCTATTTTCCTTACTGTCATTTACATTCTGTTTTTATTTTCAGCATTTATCCACATAGGAACCTACCCTTATATCCTATAGACAGAAGGGATCCATTCCTACCTCTGTAGCAAGGAGAAATCCTTGCTACAGAACTGGCGACAATACTAGATCAATCCCACAGGATCCCTGGTCCAAATTTTTAATTTTCAAGTATTTTAATTTTTTGCCCTAGTTTTCAAAAATTTCCTGGTCCAGTTTATTTTCATTTATCAGTACTGCTGAAGCCTCTGCTAGGAAAAACTGAGTCAATTTGGCCACAGTACAAGTTACTATCAGATAGATCTGACTCTGGACGACAAAAAACCCCAAATCTGGGGCAGGGTGCTCTTATTGGGCCTGGAAGTGAGGTGAGGGCGCACTTAATGGGAAAAAAGGTGCACCCAGGCCACACTTAATCCCTCGATAAGTGCGACCTCACTCAGAAAACACAGACCATGACTATCTATGGATTCTGTGCGATCCCTTCGCCTGTTTCTAAAAAAATCTTGCGGCCCCCTCACTAGATTTGATCAGAAATGTGCGGCCTGTCAAACATAACTTCAATTTCAATTTAATAGGAGTTCAATTTCAGTTTAATAGGAGTTAAATTTTAGTTTTATAGGACTGTTAGTGTGGACCAGCTACCTCTATCTAGCACACCAGTTCAATTTCAGTTTTTGTTTCTGTTTTCTGCAATTTCTTTTACAAACAATGTGTAAATTCCAACTAAATGTTAATGGCTTAATCAAATGAATGTAGCTTAACTAAAATCAACTTAAAACTATTTGTCTTGCTTACCCTTCCTCCTCTACCCAGTCATCACCCTCCGGGGTATTCTGGGATACGACGAAGGGCAAGCTCGTATAGATCTAGGCCCTTCATTGAACATTTTTCCAAACCATTAAAACCGGATGACCTGGAAGGTAGAGGGGGTAGATAAGGAGGGATTCTCATGGCTCTAAGCGTCCTCCCTGTTGACCAACCTTGCATCTGGGAGGTGACCTGAGGATCTATGGATGGGATTAGTCCCATTGTGTTGAGAGCCCAACACCTTCTCTTGGTTGAAGAGGAATATCAGTGTGAGGTATTCATCTAGTTAGGCCATACACATTCAGGGTTAAAAACTGTATTTGTTCACAATTTTTTATTATTCAATGCATGCATACACAATGACATGAAATATACCATGATGAATTCATAAACCATTTGCAGCTACCAAATACCAGAAAGACAAACAAACAAATACACCATACCAACTAATTAATCCAACTTAGTTCATGAAGCTAAGTGAGCCTTAAAATTTACTAATTTACACTAAGTACAAACAAATATGCAGTCTTTGAGGACATAAGTCCCTGACTACTTCAACTGTGGGAAGTACTTGGGATCTGCCTAGAAACTCATTGTGAGGAGTACCATAGGAACCCCAAAGTAGCTGGCCGCTGAGAGGAATTGCCAAGTGAAATGGGCAATGACCCCTTCCGATTGAGTAGAAACACATGTGAGGAAAAAGCCAACTGTTGTCTTCTGGTAGTCTTGGTGGCTGAGTGACCACCTGCAGCTAATAGGAAGCCACTGAAACTGGGGTCCAAATATCATTCCCATCAGTGTAAGACATAAAATCTAACACAATTGTATTATTCTTTCACATTGATCTAGGAACAAAGAATCAATCTCATCAAAGAGTAATCAACAAATACTCATGAAATGGTGCTAATCAGAACCAGAATGGTTTCCTCTCTGTATATTAAATAAACAATGAATGGTTACAATACCAATGTCAAGCAATAGCTTGAATCAATGAGAAATTCGAATACCTAAGGAGGAAATTCGAAATCATGAGTGATTTTTGCTTAACTGACTGTCAGCCATTCAATCACACTCAGTTAACCACTTGACCAAAACCCTAATTGACTCACCAAACCCTAACTAAATTCAAAGTGCAATAAATGACTGAATCTCAACTGAAGGAGATCAAACACATGTCATAGCAAGCCAACCATCAAGTGCTAGTGCTCCATGACTTCAATGAACCCCAATGAGGTTAACTGAAGATGAACTGATCATTAGAAGTTGGTGGAGGCACCCCTGTTGACTCCAGATCATTAAATAATAATAAATAATCATTAAATAATATATTTAATGAGAGGAGGCACCTTAACTGTCTGGTTGAACTGATTGTAACCACCAGTTAGCAATTAGGTGCATTAATATCACTCAGATCACCCCCGGAGTTCTCTAGTTAGCCTCCTTGACTGTAGGTAGGCGTGGGTGTGATTGGATGATGGCAATTAATGCTCCACTGATGTCAATTAATGTCAATTATACTTAGGATAGTGGTTTAACTAGGCCAATTTGACCAAAAAGAGTGTGTATGGTGGTAAATGTCTCCAACACCCCCCCTTAAGCTATACTTAGGAAGAGTTAGAAAACATAGATGCATAAAAATTCTAGGGCCCTAGCAATAAAGGCCATAGGTCACCTTGTACAATAAAGTAACTGCTTAATATAACCAAGGAAACGGGGAAAACCTCATGGGAAAAATACCCCCCCTCAAACTAAGCAGTAAATCAAGAATTGGCTCTTCTATGCAGTAGCATCCTGAGACTGTGCATGTGAACCTATGAATCCAAAATAAATTAATATGTCTAGAGGAATCTTCCACTTTGGAAGAAGAACAATGCACTCAACTGAATCAGAAATATAAACAACAGCAGGGTGAAAACTGGACCCATGTAGAGTAGCTGAAATCATCTGAAGAGAGAGAAAAGGTTTTTGAGGATTCGAACCATGTGTGGAACACTCAAGAAACTGATATGTTTCAGCCTTGAACAGCAAACCATGAATGGTAAAATCAGCCTCAATTTTTAGGAGCAAGTGTCCAAGCGGATGTAGAATGTCTTCCTCTTTACTAGTTCTATGAGGAGATGAGCATACCAAAGGTAGAGAAGCCCTGGGACTATGGAGAGCGAATGCTTGAGCTCCATAATATGATATAGCTTCAGAAATAACTAATTATTCACAAAATAAAATATCAGCAACCTCATAAGAGGAAACTAACACCAAATCCCCAGCAGCAAAATTGAAGAAGAACTGCGGTACTTGATTTTTCACACCAGAATTGGTGAGAGAAGCTACAAGCATGACTGAAAGCTCTTGGATTTTAAAATATGAACAAAATAATATCAGATCAGAATGTAAATCAGATCTAAATGAGTTCACAACAGATCCAAAAACTATGAAATGAAATCAAATCCCCAGCAACAGTTTTGTAGGAGACTTGCGGTACTTGTTTCTTCACACCGTTGATGAGAACGGCTACAAGCAGTACTGAAGGTTTATGAACCTGAAATTTTGAACGAAGAAATATCATATCAGATCCAAATAAGATCATATCAGATCCAATAAGGTTCATATCAGATCCTAAATTATGGTCAACTGAGACGGTGGATGCACAATTGTCTTTTTCTTCAAAATTGTGAATTTTGGTGCATGCAATCCTACAGGATTTTGCTGGAAGAACTAGATCATGGGGAGCGAATGTGTCACTCTTATAATCTTATATTTCTTCCAAAATATCCAATTTTTACATATTTTCACACCAGCAGCAACATTAGAGGGAGAAAAATCAATTTTCTCTTCACTTTCAGAAGCAATTACTGGTAAATTTTGCACAGAATTCAAAGGAAAATCACCGATGAATGTTTGCATGGAAGTGCAGTAGTATTTTTATTCAATATCAGAAATTTAAATGTCTTCTTCTGTTTCATAAATATGAGGAGATGAGATATCAGAGATCTCATGAACTTTCAGAGCATCAGGAGAAGGAGTCACTGCATGGAGACTTTCTTCAATTTGAATTGAATGTGTAGAAGATTCTGCTTCATCTTCATCTTAAACAACTTCATCAGAGAGAGTAGAGGCTGAGAATTTTGAGTAAAGAACTCTTGTGGTGCTAGATGTGATCTCCAAAGTGCTATTATGATCCTCATTCTGCTTGCCAAAGGTTCTGTCCAATTTTTTCCAGACTTCCTTTGGGTATTCAGCAGAACCAATAAGGTAGTACACGCTAGGAGAAAGGGCCAGACATATTGCTCCAAAATATCTATCACTGTCATTTATCCAGTCATTATCATTCTCATAAGATTCTTTTCCAAGTCCAATAGACACCTCATAGAGACCTCGTCTCTTTAGAGATGCAATCATCTTCAACTTCCATTCCGAATAGCTTGTGAATGGGGTGAGAAGAGGGATTGATGAGTCCATTCAAAGTTGTACCTGTTAAAACCTACAAATCAAAACAAAAGGGGCACCATAAGGTTGGATAGGCTGCACATTTTAGGCTTTCATCACACCCAACATATTCAATCAAGCAAGCTTGATCAACAAGTTCTTTACTTGGGATATTGAGTGGTAAGCCTTGGCTTCTGGTGCAGTGCTAGAATTTTGAGCTATTGCTCACTTTTCATGGAGAAATATGTCAAAAAACTTATTTTTTGAGAGATAGATCTTTGTCTCGATGTATGCTCTGATACCATATTATTCTTGCACATTGATCTAGGAACAAATAATCAATATCATCAAAGAATAATCAACAATAACTCATGAAATGGTGTTAATCAGAACCAGAATGGTTTCCTCTCTATATATTCAATAAACAATGAATAGTTACAATACCAATTTCAATCAATAGCTTGAATCAGTGAGCCCCAAAAAGGATCCCAAAAAGGGGCTAAAACCCTAAAAGGAGCTAAATTTAGGGCGGAAGGGGCTAAAGCCCTGACCAAGGGCTTAAAACCCTAAAACCCCTTGAAAAAGCTATAAATGGAGGGTGGGGGTTCACTCTCAAAACACTTCTCCCTTGCATACTGTTATGCTTCCCATGGATTCCTTGAGACCCTTTGTCTCTCAAGCCACCCACACTCCCTCTCCTCCATCTCCATTGAGCCATTGCTCCCCCATCCAAGATAGGTGCTTCCACAAGCTACGGCATGGTGGCCCATTTCCATCCAAAGAGAAGGTATAACCATGTTTCATGTTTTGTTTCTTTGCTTATTAGTTTTCTTTGCTTTCTAACCCATGTTTCATTTGCAGGTTTATGTTTAACATTGTTTTGCAGGTATTTCAGTTTATTGTAGCTTAATCTTTGTTTGCAGGTCTTTGGAGGCGGAACCCTAATTTGTGTTTGTAGAGGGGTTCACCATTGTTTCCATCTTTGCTCTATTTTCCTTACTGTCCTTTACATTCCATTTTTATTTTCACCATTTATCCACGCAGGAACCTACCCTTCTGTCCTATAGACAAAAGGGATCCATTTTTGCCCCTGTAGCAAGGAGAAATCCCTGCTACAAGCCATAAGAATAAAATTATTCAATTCATCATCACAAGATGAATCGTTATATGTTTCTTCTGAAGAATCAACATCATTTACAGACATGCTTTTCTTTTTATATTTAGCCTCTTTATTCTATTTATTGACTGTATAGTTTTCTTCATCATCATAATTCTTCCTCTTTTGCTTGTGGGGACATTTAGATGCAAAATGGCTTATTTTACCAGAGTTAAAACATTAAAATTGCATCTTTCCTTTGTATTTACTTGACCCTTTCTTCATCCTCCTTACAAATTTTTCCCCAGTCACATCCATTTCAGAATCAGTGTTCTTATCTGCTTTAAAGGAGGATTCTATAGTGCTGGAATTATATTTACCAATCCTCATTTCATAGGCTATCAGAGTACCTAGGAGTTGGTCAATAGGTAGAGTTTTAATATCGCTCAATTCTTCTATTGTAGAAACTTTGGGATTGAACCTTTCATGAAAAGCTTTGAAATTTTTTTGAACTAAGGATGCTTCATCAATATTTTCACCAAGACCCCAAATAGCATTCACACTCACTTCTATTCTTAAGAATTATTTAGTGACAGTCTCATCCTCATTCATCTTTAGCTGTTCAAATTTTAGTTTATATGTCTATAGTTTGGCATCCTTTACTTTCTCATTTCCTTCATAAGTGCTTCCAAGTTTATCCCACATTGTTTTCATAGATTCAAGATGCATCACCTTAACAAAATCAACCTCTACAAGACTAGTCAGGATAATTCCATTGCTTTTGAATTAAAACTAAATTCTAACTTGTCATCTTTGGAGGCTAGCACAACCGGATTTACATAGCCAATGTTTACTACATCCCAAACATCAACACCTAAGGACATTATATAGGTTCTCATTCTAACCTTCCAAAAAGAAATTTTTTTTCCATCATACAGAGGAACCTTATTGGATGAATTCCGTTCATAACTTGTCATGTTTAAGCTTATATATCTACCTTTAAATAAAAGGAATTACCCACTCTAATACCAATTGTTGAAAATTTTCAAATAACTGAGGGGGGATGAATTAGTTATTTATAAATATTAAACCATTTTCAATATTTAAACGATTATTACTGATTACATATTTACAGTTATGATAATGCAACAAGTATAACCAAAGGAATGATGATCATCAATCACACACACATGATAGAGACACACACATATTCATCTTTATTTGAGAACCTACTCAAATGAGGCTGCAACCTCTGTTTACAAATTCCTTCTTGCAGAGAGCACCAACCCTCATGTTTTTCCTATCACCCACTAAATAACATTCTCCAGCTACTACTGGATGGAAGCACCAACTTCCACTAGTACAGAATCCAACTTGTATAGAGAAGACGACATGTTTTTCCTAACACCATCCTACCACCCTTGTTCATTAGATTTAAACACGTTCATTACAATATGTAGAAAAAAAATATAACAACTCATACCGACTATGTTCTGATCTACTTCTGAATTTTCTTATGCACCTTTGTTCCCCTCACTATCTCTGTTCTGGATATTATTGAAAGAACTCAAAGTCGTCTTTCATTTTGCAATCCCCACTTCGATGAAGGTCCATTCACCAAATCTCTTTCTACAAAGAGCACACATGCTTTGCTTCACCTGAATCCTCTTATACTTATCAATATTTGAACCCTTCACCTGTTCGTATTCCTGACTTTTCATTTCCATAACTGATCAAAACCATTCGATGCCTGAGATAACCCAACAATTCCAAAATTAAATCGTCCCCATGATTATAGATCATGTGGTAGAGATATGAATATGCCAAAGATCTATGGCCAGAATGAATTTCACTGGTGAAAGAGCACGAAGGATTAAAGGGCAGTCGAGTTGTGAAATCTGAAACTAATCGTTGGGATTAGGATCAAGATCAATGAAGGAGATTAATCACCAAAATAGTTATTTCGAAGGGAGAACTAGCAAAGATTAATTAAATCCTTATGTGTGCAAAATTTATATCAAATCCTCCTTATGATATTTGAGGTCCACAGTCGATCAAGATCTTACAGTCCTCATCTGTTCTGTAGATTCAACTAGTAGGTGAGATAATGATGGAGATGGGAGTGGAATTTTAATGCAATTCAGTTTTGTGTTATTTGGATTCCGTCGTTGATTGAAGTTGGCAGAGATCCAACGCTTGAGGATGATTTATCTTGTTGAAATAAACGGAGTATAAAAACAGAGGTTGGATGTGAAATTACTATGAAATCCAGTTCACCACATAATTGGAGCCCTCTCTTTGTTGAGCACTTCCTGGGAAATTGGTCGGGTTGGTTAGATTTAGCGGTTCTGCTAAATTTAGAACCGACTAAGTTGTTTGATAGTCGATGTAGAGATTGCATAAAAGAGGAGTCTGGAAACTGATTTCCACCTTCCGCATTCCGCAATCCGTTGGCGGACACCGGGTTGCGAAAACCCATATTATTTTAGAATTTGATTTATCATCTTCTACATTCTGCCTTCCACTTTTCTTCTGAACCATTGATTTCTTTGCGGGTTCACTCCTGACCGTCGGATCTCTGTACAAATCGTCAATTCTTTTGAGACTTTTTCTTATTCCTCCGAGTCCTCTACTTATCTAGATCATATTCTATGTTTTTCCATCAATGAAAACCATATCACAATCTATTACGTTTCCATATGATTGAAATACCTATCATAATTCCAACAACAACTTGATAATGTTTCCATATTACATACAATCATTATTATCAGAGATAAGAGAACGATTCTTCGAGATGAATTATTGGAGGCCATGTCTGTGGTATACCCTCAATATTGGAATAGTGAAAAAGAAATAGACACTTTGAAAGTTGATTTTTTAGCAAAATTGAGTATTTTAGTGCACCATGTTTGTTGGAATGTCAAGGTACAAGGAGAAGAGATTGGAGGTGTATTAGATTCATGAAAATTATATCAGCAAAGTACTTGCTTTGCTCAAACAATGTCAGATCAATATAATGTTTTGACGAAACCTATAGAATATGGTGTAGTAATAAAATTATGGATTATTTTAGGTGAAAGCCATTTTTTACAAGAAAACATGTCAAAGTATTTCAAATTAATTTACGTCAAACCATGATTTTGGGATCAGTGGAGGACGAGACAATGTTTTCTGCAGTATTATTCTTGAAGTCAAATTTGAGGAACAAGCTTGATAAGAATGTGGATACTTGTTTAAGATTATATGTAACAAAGTATGCCATTACCAATTTTCCATTCAATAGAGCTCTAGCACTTTGGTGATTAGATTGTGAGAGAAGAGGAGAATGCAATATAACAAATTCTTCCAACGAACTTGATATAGAACATAATGTCTTGGAGGCTCATAATGATATTTCATCTACAGAAGTTCATGTTCAAAATGCAGAAAGTGAAGGTCGACATGGGAATTGGGAATCTAATATCCCACAAGATATTATCTATATTAATATACATTGATAGTGTATAAATAATGAATGCAATTTAATATATCATGTGATTCTTATTAGTTTAACTTCGATGTTCCTCTTTTTTGGAGTAGGAAAAATGAAATTCTTGATAGGAGAAGGATTACCATATATAAAATTCAACTTGAATTTCATGTAAAAATAAGTTTTATAGTATATACTTCATATTAAATATAATAATATTGGAGCTACATTTCCTTCATGCAATCTATTTGAAGTTTGATGTTTTGATAGTTAACTAACACACTGTTTCTTTCTTATATTTGACAGGAGATGAAGTTGGGACCTATCTATTTATAGATAGTGTCCTGGTATTAAAGGTTAAATAATTAATTTAACAATACTTCTGCTTAGAAAGAATGGACTTAGTCAAAAGTTAAAATTTTTTAACTTTGATATCTTGGAATATATTAATGGTTTGTTGTTTCTTGCATTTGGAGCATTTTTTCAAATTTGAAAATTTGTGTTTATTTTGGTTAAATTTACTTTCATTCCCTTAATACTTGACTGAATTTTTAGCCATTTGTACTAGCTTGATTAGTTTCATAAATGGCTTGTTTATTTATTAAATTTGGATTGCATTTATTTTTCTTAGATTTTTATTCCCTTGATACTTGATTGTGATTTGAGCCCTTTCTAGCCATTTGTAGCATTCAATGTTTTTTTTTATAATTATTATTGTTCTCTTTAAATATTTGATTTTTTGACAAAAGATGCTTGTATTTTCTTTTACATTGTTGCATGACTTAAGCATATTCACCATTTTAATTTTAGAATCTACTATGTTTATTTTATATTTTCTTTGAAAAGACGTGTTGGTTTTTAGAAATGGAAATGAGATCTGAGTTGCTAAATGAAGAGAAAAATGGTTTATGCACTGGCTTACTAGGTTCCTATGCATTCATAATAGTATACCTATTGGCATTGAGACCAACATTCATCTAATGAAATTTTATTGTTGATTTCATGACTAAAATATCATTACATGTAGCCTCTAGGATTCTGGCCATTATTAGAAATAAAGATTGAAAGAATATGTTGAGGTACGTGTTTCTAAAATTTTCCCTAATATGAATCATACATGATAAGAATTTGTATTTTATGGAAATTTTGTAAACTAAGAAAATGTGTGATTTTCTGTTTTAATGTTTTGTGAGGTACCTTATTATCTTTCTCTTATACAACTTATTCACCTTGATTGTAGGTTGTGCAAGAAAATGGGGACATCTTTGTTAGAAATATGTTAATGTCAATGTGGATTCTATGTAATCATCGATTGAAGTTTTTTGAGAGCATTGATCAAGCCTTTGATTTCTTGTAGTGCTTCAAACAACAATTTTTATTTTAGCTATATTTTTAGATTGAGGGGGATGATTGGGCCCAACATATTTTGTGAAAATTGACCGTACATTGAGTGTAGTATGATAAATGAGCTCCACACTTTGATAAAATGTTCTACTGTAAATTGTAAATATTTATGAAATCCTCTCTCCATTTTATCTCTAAGGAGGTTTGAACTTAGTAGTATATAAGTAGTTGTGATGAATAAAGTCAACAATTTAGCTTGGAAATTGGATTTTCTTTACAGGGAGTTCTAGTGCAAGAGTATGTGACAAATATAAAGTAAATAAAACATCATGTAGGTAATTTTTTTAAGTCCAATTTTTTCAATACTTAAGTTTTTATATTTCAATGAAAAATTCACCAAAATTTAC